>JAMAGL010000012.1:600000-881876 GCA_023626215.1 Talaromyces sp. PL2406 | reverse complement strand
GTTTGGGTTTCCGGTTTTTTAAAAAATTTTTGGTGTTTTGGGGTTTGTTGGGTTGTATTATTTTTCGGGGTGGGTATGTTTTCTTTTTTTTTTTTTTTTTTTTTTTTTTTTTTTTCAAATTGCTGAAATACAAGGATGGCTGACAGCGATAGTGGCAATCCGGTTTGAGTAATGGTGCGGCCGTGGGAGAGATTATTGGATTGTTTATCAATGGCTATGTCTCGGAGCGATTCGGTTATAGATACACCGTCATGTCATGCCTGGTCATGCTCGCTGCGTTCACTGCGATCTTCTTCACCGCACAAAACGTGCAGACTTTGCTCGCCGCCGAGATTCTCTGCGGTATCCCCTGGGGTGTCTTCCAGACTTTAACCGTCACATACGCATCCGAGGTCTGCCCCGTCTCCCTCCGCAGCTATTTGACATGCTACGTCAACGTATGCTGGGGAATCGGCCAGGTCATTGGCGTAGGTGTCATCAAGGCCATGTTGAACCGCGGCGATCACGACCAATGGGCTTATCGTATCCCCTACGCCTTGCAATGGATGTGGCCTCTGCCTCTGTTTATCGGGGTTTGGTTCGCGCCTGAATCACCCTGGTGGCTCGTTCGAAAGGGTCGCGTCGAAGACGCCAAAAAGTCCCTTTTGCGGCTGACAAGTCTCAACAAAGAGACCGATTTCGACGCCAACGAGACAATTGCCATGATGGTGCACACTACTGCTTTAGAGCAGAAGATCACCTCCGGCGCGAGTTACTGGGACTGTTTCAAGGGCACCGACCGCCGTCGCACGGAGATTGTCTGCATGGTCTGGGCGATTCAGAATCTGAGCGGAAACTCATTCTCGAATTATTCGACCTATTTCTTGGAGCAGGCTGGTCTGAGCTCGTCGGATTCGTATTCTTTTGCCTTGGGGCAGTATGGGATTAATATTGTGGGTGTGTTTGGTGCGTGGGGTTTGATGGCTATGGGCGTTGGTCGTCGGTCATTGTATCTTTTTGGATTGTGTGGATTGTTTTCGATGTTATTCGTCATGGGATTTTTGGGTCTCGTCCCCGAGTCCCATCGCACCCAAGGCGCACTCGCCACAGGCTCAATGATGATCATCTGGGCCTTGTTCTACCAAATCTCCGTCGGCACCGTGTGCTACTCTCTCGTCGCCGAATTATCGACTCGCCGCCTACAAATCAAATCTGTCGTGCTGGCCCGCAACCTGTACAACGTCGTCGGCATCATAACCGGCGTCTTGACACCTTACATGCTGAACCCCACAGCCTGGAACTGGAGTAACTACGCCGGCTTCTTCTGGGCTGGATTGTGTTTCTTGTGTATTGTGTACACTTATTTCCGTGTTCCGGAGCCCAGTGGTCGCACATTCGCAGAGCTGGATGCGTTGTTTGAGAAGGGTGTTAGTGCGCGGAAGTTTGCGTCGACGGAGATTAATGTGTTTGATGAGGAGCTTGATAAGGAGGTGGTGGATACATATAAGGAGGTTTATCAGAATCGTTACTAATTTATAGTACAAGTGGTGTTGGGGTCTTGTATATAATGGATAATGGTGGCGGTGAGATTGGACTTGTATTGACGAGTGACGAGTCATGATGTTGTATCTTGGATGCACATATGTGCTAATACTAATACATACACAATTTATTCATATCTGACTCCCTCTCGAACTGAAGTTGTGATGATATTCGTTTTGGTGTTGTTTAATGCCCCACAGGCCACGCGGCCCGCTCAGGATTTGTATGTAGATTGATAAGATCTGATCTTATCTACACCTTCAGGTCCTTCACCTCCTCTTCTCCTCATTCTCATTCCTTTCCTTCATCTCCTTCAACTAGAAATCCATCCAGAGCACACCAAGAACAATGCACATCTCAGCAGCCCTCATCCTAACTCTCGCACTCCTCACCTCCTCATCCCCAACACCACCAATCGACTCCCCCTCCCAAAACACCAATCCTATAACAACCCAAGGACAAATCCGCAACGCAAACCACATCTTCAACGCCCTACACTCATCAATGCGCCAATGGGGCTCCGCCTGGAACCACAACGGCATGTCCTTCTTTCTCGCAAGTGTGCCCGCCGGAACGCAGTTTTATCATGGGACCAGATCCGCGTATAGAGTTAACGGAACCGAGTGGTTGGCGTTTGAGCCGGAGCATGCGCTCAATTTTGCGAGGGCTGGAAGACCCCCCAGGGGTCCTCCGGGGGTTCCTGATGGGCCTCCTCCTGAAGGTCCGCTTGGAGCTTTCCCGTGGAGTTTTCCTGGGGATGGTAGTCCTCCTATTGATATGCCGCCGCCATCACCTCAAGACTTCTTCGCAGAAGACAGCAACGAAGAAGATAAATACGGATATCTACACACCTACACCGCCGCTAAAGATCTTCGATTGTTATACATCGACGGCCTCTCCGCCGGGAAGACGGATATGGGCACACTAGACTCTGGCGACAGAATCTTTCTCCGGGATACCCTCACCTCAGCCACCTTCTCTCCCTTCAGCGGCGAATTCACCGAAGCCGAAGATCCCGACAAAAGGAAAGGACCAGGCCCACCAGGCGAAACCCAACGCGCCCTCCGCGGCTGCTCCATCGCCCAAAACCAATGGAACGATCGCATCGACGGCATTCTGAGGGCCGAAGCAGGCTTCGAAATCATTCTGTGCAATTTTGAGCGTGATTTAGAGGTTGTTAGGATTAGTGCTGTGCTTCGCGAGGAGCAGACTTCCATCGACGGACTTGTTGATAGACCTGGTAGGGGTGGCGGCGGTGGTGGTGGTGGGTTTGGAATGAATAGTTATTATTACAAGTCGATTGCGTCGAGGTTTGATGGGATTGGTGGGGGCAGAGTTAAGCTTAATTATGACAATTTCCTGACTGCTTATGCATACGAAGAATTGGATCTGTTTGCGCAGAGTGGAGGAACCGGGATGCCGAGGTTGAATCATTTCGAGTCTGAGGACCTCGAGCCTATTCGCGCAGATCTGACGAGTCTCGTTATGGGGTTTGATGCCGCCGCAACAACAAAACCGTCGTTTGATTGGCAGGCTATCGTTGATATGATTGTGCTCAAATACTCGAATCTGTTGGCATATCTTGCCTCCGAGGAAGTAGATTCGTTGCTGGGTTTGCAGTCGAATGTGACAAGTATCTTTCTGGCGTTTGTCGATGCTCGAGAGCGGGATGCAGGTACGGAATCGGCGCGGTGCGCGGGACAGTTTATTCCTTCTTCTGCGAACGCTTCGTGTCTTGCTGGGCGGGTTGTGTACGATGTCTCGTATACGATTTGCTCTACCCTCCGCGTCGTGCTGGACGACACTGACTTTGAGACTGCCAAAGCCCGTGTTCTAGGGCTAGTGGAATATCTGGCCTGGACGTCGTGGAAGGAATGCAAGACCAAGTGCGGGTACAACGAGGCGTGCTACATCCCCATCTGGCCGTTTGGCACGGTTGAGGATAGACGGAATCCGCAGTGTAAGAGTCAGAATGAAGGGAGAGGCAATGGGGAAGGGTATTGGAAGAGTGGGTTTGGGGGTGAGAAGGCTAGAGCTGAGGCTGAGCATGGGGAATTGTAATTTTGTATATATGCCTTAGGTAGGTATAGCTATGAGATGGTTTAGGGATGGATTGAAGAAAGGTGGCATTCTGTTCTTTGTTACGCTCCTGTGACCAGCTCAGAGCTGCGGGACTCGAGTAAGGTTATTTGTAATTTTAAACGCCTGGTAAACGGCGCTCCAACTGGATCTGGCGATACTGTGCATGATTTCGAACCGTATGACACTGTAGATCGTAGATGGTTTCGGATTAGACAGTATCATTGGAAGCACTTAGAGACAAGGACGAGGACAGTAGGTAGTTGTTTTAATATCAGAGCTCGGGGTGAGTCGGTGGTGTAGGAGGTTCAAATGTTCTTAAGCTATCTAATAAATTTTTATCGACAATACTTCCAAACAGGATATGTAATCTGTAGTTATCTGTTGGTATCAGCTTCCCTATGCACTGCTAATCCGGGCAGCTGCGTAGTATGCTAATACTACTGAGATAATCTGGGTGAAATGACTGTTTGTAAGATAATATTCGGAGCTAGGTTCGAAATCTGGAGAATGGGACTCGAAAAGAGGCATATATTTATATGGACTCTAGCTGGCTCCTCTCAGGCAAGAAGATCATGAAGATGCTGGACGCGGCCGCCAACAGAGCCCCAAAAATTTCGACCCCCACTTTTTTTTGTACAAATATGAAGCTATCCGCAGCATGGAGACGCCCCGTCAATGAAACAAAGCGGTGTTGTTCGGAGCCATCGCTTTGCTTGGCTGGCATTTGGGTTCCAACAGTATTCATTCCCACTACTGAACTGAATTTTAATAACATTCATGTCGTGACGACCATAACTAAAGAGGGAGTCGCGGTATTTTAGGATGCTGAAGAGCACCCAGGGATGCAGCTATCTTTCCCAGAGGACTTTCTTATTAGATCGATGCTTATCGCGAACTGGGTCTGATCGGCTGGTTGTTGCTCGTTTCGATTATACATATTTAAAGTCAAGGTACCTACGTACGTATTATCATTGGATCTTGTGAAGGCCTGCCCTAGTCGCCGCCTTCCTATTTGGGGAGCCGCGTCACGTGTAGCGCTAGCGAGCGCGCACAAAGGCGCTCTCGAGGCCTGCTCCTTTTCCCCTCCTTTAGTTATCACTAGTTAGCCACTATCAATATGAGCCATCGCCTAGCCAGGCTTACAACATTAGATGGCATATAGATACCGTCCAGCCTCAGTCGCTTTCGGCAAACGGTATCGATTATCGACATGCAGCCCTGCCAAGACATGGACCCATGGCCGCAACAGCGTCTAGACCAGATTCATTAATCTTCGAATTGGTCAATCGCGTTGTCCAGAAATGCTAAGTACGTACTGCAGAGATTGGAATATCTCGCTAAACTGAGAAGTCCAGAATGCCGAATACCTGGCTGATCGTCAGCTTTCTTACACAAAACGCTTTAGGAGAGGTTACCGGTATACAAGCAGCTTGGGACGCAATTTTAGAGGACTTTCTGAAAGGGTCTTATTGAAAGCATGCAGGCCAGATGTCGGGCTGTCATTGCTGCAGTCTACAGAAGGTGGATACACAAAATATTAGGAAGATGAGTAAGTCATTCCAAAATCTGGCAAAATTAGACTGATTATTGATTAGCTTTTAATCCCTGTTGGCCCACCGTACTAACAAAACCACGCTGTCTAGTCTATCCCATCTGTTGAACTTGAAGAAAACATTAATTAAACATTATTAGGCCTTATAAAAATCCAGAATTCAGACACTCTCGTCAGGTTGTGGTGGAGGGAATGGAGGGAATGGAGGTAGTGGAGGAAGAGGAGGTAGTGGTGGTAGAGGAGGTAGAGGAGGTAATGGCGGTAGTGGCGGCTGTGGGGGCTGTGGAGGCTGTGGGGGTTGAGGAGGCTGAGGTGGTTGAGGAGGCTGCGGCGGTTGAGGAGGTTGAGGAGGCTGTGGCGGCTGTGGCGGCTGCGGCGGTTGAGGAGGTTGAGGAGGCTGAGGAGGCTGAGGAGGCTGAGGAGGTTGAGGAGGCTGAGGAGGTTGCGGGGGCTGCGGGGGCTGTGGAGGTTGAGGCGGCTGAGGCGGTTGAGGAGGCTGAGGTGGTTGAGGTGGCTGCGGCGGTTGAGGAGGTTGAGGAGGTTGAGGAGGTTGAGGAGGCTGAGGAGGCTGAGGAGGTTGAGGAGGTTGAGGAGGTTGCGGGGGTTGCGGGGGCTGTGGAGGTTGAGGCGGCTGTGGAGGTTGAGGCGGCTGCGGTGGTTGAGGTGGCTGCGGTGGTTGAGGGGGTTGTGGTGGTTGTGGTGGTTGTGGTGGTTGCGGTGGTTGCGGTGGTTGTGGTGGTTGCGGTGGTTGTGGTGGTTGTGGTGGTTGTGGTGGTTGCGGTGGTTGAGGGGGTTGCGGTGGTTGTTGTGGATCGCGAGCACTTAGGTGCACTTTGGGAGCAACTGGACTAATCTCAGACCGACAAATTCCCTCTGTCTGCGATGGCAGAACTTGGCACAAGAGGCCAGGGCAGCATTCTATTTCAGAAGGCACGCAATGTTCAAGCTGGACGCTACATTCCTGCTGGGGCGTCTTTGGAATAGGTGCGGCCGAGCTCAGGCTCAAGAGGAGCCCGAGAAAGGTGAGAAACCGCATGAGAACTGCGGAACGTAAAAACGTTCTAACTTAGGCTTCAAAGTCGTTACTTGGAGACACAAAAGGCGTGTTGATGGGATAGACATTGTGCTCTTATAATGCCCAAACACACAATGCTAACCAGTTGCGAGAATGTATTCATTCGCATATCCTGACGCAATTGACATTGGGCTGGCTGATTCTAGACTCAATGATGAATATTTGAGGTAGTAGACTCTTGCATGCTGAGATATAGGAAGTTACACTGGCCATGGTTGCTCAAATACACTCATTGCAGTTTCTATGAACCAAGGAGACAGGAGAGTTGACTGTATTGTTCAGGAAATTAAAAGCCACAGAGGAGACAAAGGCGAGGCATAAGCACTTCTTGATACAAAATTTCATGGAACTATAAAGTCACTATGACTTGGAACTGTTCACCATCAGCTCAGTTTGTCCGTGACTTGAAAAAGTCTGTTGTCTATTAAAATGTACTCCGTGTCCTTAATTTATTTGATCTTTACTGCATCCTCAAGTCCTTTGAACCTAATTATTGGCAACTAGGCGACATGTTGTCTCCAACATTTGATATTCACCAGCACTGACCATTCGTATAGGTTATGTTGACATCAATGACACAATGCTCGTTCCTAAGTTCTGACCAGGTGGTTGATGGTTCTGTATGCCATGGATCAACTTAACCTACCAGTCAGTGTGTGGACTGTGGACGCCATGTGTGTAAAAGCCTTACATGGCAGACGCGGAATTCTTCTCCGGACATGGATTCTCATCCATTCCGACTGCATCCTGCAGGTTCAATTATGAGCATTCATCGAATGACACACGCTAGTCAAAGATCCCTAGATCTAGAGTATTCCGTAACCTTTCTCCAAGTAGTTTTGGAGGATGTAAATGGAAGTTGTGCCAACCTCAACATCAAAAGGAACATAGAAAAAAGAGTACACCCAAGAAGGATCAATATAACCAGTCAATATCTTCTTGATGGATCCTTAGCCGAGACAAGGTCAAGGGGTGAGACCAGGCATAGAGTTGATGCTGAGAAGCTTCATTTTATCAAACGTTAAAATAATGATCTTTTCTATAATGTAGAAAGCCCATTGTTTCCTCCATTGCGCTTCTGTTCGGTTTTATATTATTGTTAAAATACTATATCATATTGACATCTACAATGATCGACATTTCGCCTTGAGATACCTAGCGGAGCCAAGGGCAGAGAAGGTCCGTGGTGTTCAAATTATTTTGTCGTTGTTACACGTTTCAGAGACAATTGTTGAGATGATTTGAGATCAAATATATTTCGAATGCGAATTTGTAAATCTTCAAAGTGCTGGGTCTAGATTACTCCTTTCAGTCCAGAACATTTAAACTTGAGGCTTAATCCGATGTCAACATAGAGTTTCATAATGTCATACTGAGTCGTTCATTCCCACAGACTAGAAAAAATATGCCTCGTTTAGATGAATTGACTTTGGCAGGAGAAAATTTTGATTGGCTTTTGAAAAGGTTTATGATGGTCCATGGTCAGACATTCTATCTCAATTACTCGTATATCATGAGTTTGTGGACTAAATTTCAATAATCCGTGAATGCCCCTTTCCCTCTTTTCAGACTGGTCTCTACCTAGACAGTTGTACACCTAAAGCTGGACATTAGGTCGACATAAAGTGCTACAGTCGCACCAGACTCCTTCCAAATGTACACATATAGATTGATTTTCAACCCTAATGAGGCCTACATGATTAAAAATTGAAATGGGTCGCATATTGTATTGTATTCTGTTGTATCTATCTGTATCTAGGAATGAATTGTCTGGCATAGGCTGTGCCCTACATCATGTAGTGCAAGACTGTGGGTTTATGCGCTGCATACCATCCGGGACAGCCGTAAAATAATGCTGTCAGTATCTCATAGGTTATTGAAAGTTACTGTATAGAGTACCATAGTTCAGCCAGATTCCTGTAAAGGCTCTATAGAGCACATTTATACTAGTAAGATAAACGATATTTCTGCCTGTCACGGCACACCTATTGGTCATGACTAAAGAGGAGAGACTTGGGGATAGTTGTTTCTCGTGACTCCATCTTTGACTTCGCCCAAGAGGTCTTCAACCAAAAATCCCCTACAAAAATTGTTAGTGGTCATCAATACCGGCCAAAAATGTCATCCCGGGAGCCTCAGTTTCGCCAGTCTCAAGTTGATGCAGATCTCGATTCGTTGCCAATATTGCATGGTACCGTTATATTGTTTTAGTACAATAAGTCTAAGATTGCAACTTTCGGCAGAGATATTATTCGGTTCATTGGGGAAACAATGTGCCGGCAAAATTACACAGAGATTTTCACCAAATGTATCGGTCATCCATGAGGCCACATGCAGTCGATACTGGATGTTCTAGGTGTGTTTATAGTTGCCGGGTGCTTCCGGCTAGAGGATCGAGAGTTATATCCTGAGGAGTATACCGGGATGGGGAGCGTCTCTTGTTAGATTGGACGTCAACGTAGCTTGACACTACCGCCCAGTAATCATAAGCTCAAAAATTTTTCAATTCACTTGTTTATGCTTCTATTTTCCTTTGGCTCCAGAGCGCTTTTATCTTCATTGCACCTTGCACCTCAGGCTTGCTACTCAGCCTCCCTCAATCAGTCCTTGCTAGACGTTGCTTTATCGTCAGCTTATTCATTGTAATTACCCAATATTTGCCCAGAGGCTTTCAAGAGGCCTCTTTATACAGTGGCCACTTTAATCATTCACTTAATCTTGAAGGCCTTGCCCTAGTCGCAGCCTTCATCTTAGGGCAGCCGAGGTCACGTGTAGTGCGCGCAAAGGCGCTCTCGAAGCCTCGCTCCTTTCTCTCTTCTTCATCTATCAGAGTTATCACTAGTTAGTATCATCAGTATGAGCCACCGCCTAGCCAGGCTTACAACACTTAACAGCTACCGCTATTTATTCTAAAGGGACCATGAAAACCGTTTCTGTTATAAATGTATTAGCAATCTTATTTGGCTATATTGGAGCAGAAGCTTAAACTGATGATCTTTTTGAACGAATACTTTGGCCTCAGCGATTCTGGGGAGGCTTCTCGGCATACATTGAAGTTCATGTCGCCTGAACTATGGACATGTTTGGTCCTCTTCATGAAGCAGCTCTGCGAGCCCTTGAACAGATGTTGAAAAATGGACTGTTTGAAGGTAGCAAACTAGGACATATGATTGGGTCACCGTTTCTACGGAGATAATTTTCTACGGTGTACGATATACGGGAGAGAAAAGCAACAGCATGACAAGGCTCGAAATGGCTTCTGGGTTAGAGCGATTCTCATGATGCCTGTTCTAATAAATGACAAATTTGTGCACGGAGAGGAGTGTGGGCTATATTCTACGCCCCTACTACGGTCTAAATTAGCAAGCAAGGTGGTCTTACACGGGGTGCAACCTAATGATAAAAGTATATGTTCAATTGCCATATCCGATGCGGGACGTCTCCAGCTACGCAATATTGCTGTTCTTGTTTGTTCAGAGCTTCTAACTATTCTTGTGGAAACAATTGTGTATGCGGTTTGGAAAACATGTATTTCGCTTCTCTGGTTTTGCTCTCTTACTCTGAAGCTTCTCAGCGCTTCTTTTGCTATTAAGATGGAAGAGCTTATCCATACTGATAGTATGTCGGGGGCTACTTCGGGAGAGTCCGAATGGAAGAAGTGCAAACTATTTGTTCCAATTTATGGCTTTCTTGTTATTGAGGGTTTGGAATTCACCCTCATGCAGTTTTTTCCGCTACTACGGCCATCGAGATCTTCCAGACTGCAATCATAAGTCTCCTTGGCTGCTTCTTTCCTCTCTGTCTTGTATTTTCCATCTGGATGCCCAGTGGAATACCGTGCGTTGTGGTCACCAAATATTCAGTACGACTGTGATGTACGTTTACGGCTTTGGTGGCTGCCACAAATGGGCCACAACAGAGTAAAAGATAATGTAAACATTCTGCAGAATCGATCCTCAAAATAATGGTCTAGGAACAGTAGATTGAAGTGTCATGTCTGCTGGTCTATACACAGCTTTCCAGGACAAATCTAGTGACGCTAGGGCTGCAGCTTCCAAGCTTGCTAGCGATGGGTCCAGGTACGAAGTGAAGCAAATAATATACAGGTAACGATTTGCGTCGCGCAAATGTAAAGTTGCAACCATAGCTCAGGAGAGAGATAGAATCTCTTATACATACTTAAGCATTCTTTCCTGCTTAAATAAAGTGGTTGATAGCATATATATCGTATCTACCTGAATCAAGTCTCAATCCACGTCCCGAGCACTGCGACGCTGTATAACATGGTGGGTGCACGGAGCTAAGCTGTCTGGCATGTGTTCCATGCTCTAAATTAGTTGATCCGACAGACATCCTTTTGGAGTCCCGCCGCATGGTATTGACAGAATCCCCTGACTCTGTCTTGCGCCATGCAGTGCGGCGGAAGAAAAGGTAAAGCTAACTGCAGAGAATACAGCGTCGGTATCGAGAGGATAGATGTGAAAAGGTACTGTACGGCTTTCGGTTTAATTCAATAAAGAATATTCTAGCATCTAGATATGTATAGCATGACAAACCAATTTAGACTAAAAACAAGGCACAACTTTTGACAGGAGACAGTCTTACAGTTCCACGACAGGACCAGTGTAGACATGGCGAGCACGGAAAACAAAATATATCATCGTCAAGAACATGGTGGCGCCGACACCGAGAACGGCCCAATTCATCTCTTCCACGGTTGGGTTCATGCGACTTGGCCAGAAGCTGAAAAACACCACAATAATAATATACACCACAGCGAGCGCGTTGACCACAATGCCGAGTACGCCGGGGCAATGGAACGGTCCCCATACTAACTTTGCTCCAGGTACATTCACGAGTTCGTCCTCGGAATCACTGGATTGGTAGATGTAGCCTTGGACTCGACAAATAAGGAGCAAGGTGGCAACGACGAGATACGAAAGGTAGATGCCGGACACAGCCAACGACACTACGTCGTACATGGCAAGGGTGGAACCGAGGTTGATCAGGCCCAGAAGCGTGGAAATAGTCACTGAAAGGAGGATGGCGTTGACAGGTAAATGTCTTTTAGTGGAAACTTGTTTCCACCATCTCCAACCCGGTATACCCCTGTCTCGCGAGAAAGACCAAAGCTGTCGAGATGCAGCGGCCAAAAGACCCATGATGGCACAGCCGTAGAAAATTATCACGATCGAACACATGGCTATTGTGCCGGACAGGGAGTTTGTTGCTTCCATGAAGATGCCCATAAAGTTATAGCCAGTGATCTCGCCCAACTTTCCACCAAGGTCAGGCCCAGCGCAGAACAACATAGCAACTATCATACCGAAGCCCAGGCAGCCGTTGATTGCAACGCTGAGCATTAGTGCCCTAGGTATCACTCTTTCGGGCTTTGCGATCTCTTCCGCCATCTGATTGGATTGTTAAAAGAAGACGAAAACAAGGAAAAAGGAGCAAACCTACATGCACAACACCATCTCCACCTGCAAACCCAAACGCACTGCCTGTCATGCCTACAAACCATGATAATGCCTGGGTAGAAAAGCCTCCCCCATTTTGGAAGGTCGTAAACACCTCCTTTGCGGTATTTGGTTCGGCCATGTACACGAGGGTAATCATGATAGCGAAAAAACCAAGGATATGAAGAACCAAAACGACCACCTCAATGCGGGGGAGAAGTTTGCCGCCAATCAAGTTTACAGTCAAGGACAGACTCAAAGTAGCCCAGATAATCAATGTACCTTGCCATGGTAGAGCATGGTAGAGCTGGTGTCCGAGGATGGCTAGCGATTGGATCATCTGTCCTGTCATGAAGGAGGACGCAGCCAAAGCTGCCTGCCAGCCGATTACAGCAAGCCATCCTACAGGTTTCAGGCTGGAGTCAGTCCAAGTTTTGTCTGTGTGTGTATGTCTTGAAATTACCTGTTACAAAACTCAGAACCTTCTGGTGTTTGACTGGGGCGAGCATGGCTGCCCAGTGGTATTGGCCTCCGGAGGTCGGTGCCCTATATTGGGTTGATTAGATGGCGAGCTCGCGTCCGATAGATAAAGAAGAACATGATGACCTTACATTGAGGCTAATTCCGCGAAGACGATGAACATCAAAAACGTTCCAACCCAGGCGAAAATAAACGAATAAATGGCACCGCCGGAGCCGCCACTGTTGTTTGATTGTCAGGGAAGGATTGCCTGAGAGAGAGAGAGATAGAGAGAGGATTACTTTGTAAGAGGTTCGGTAAATGTGCTGGACAATTGATCAGTGAGTTAGTGAATTGAATTGTAGCATAGCTTTAGATATCTCTTACCCGAGAACTCCTTCCCAAGTGCCTAGCATAGTACAACTAAAACCGAGAATGGAGAGAATACTAAAGTTTCTCTAATGTAGACATTTTCAGTAGAGTGTAAACTAAGTGGTGATTGGTTCAGGATAGGAAAGGACAGGCGCACCTTCAAGACAGGCTTTTTGCCCATCCGCTGCAGGTTCGCATCGTCACGATCGTAGTCAGAGGCTGGAGCCACCCCGTCTTGACTAGAAATAGGTGTCTTGCTCTTCAATTCGTAGGCCATTGTCGTGTTTGGGGTCAGCCAAGATAGGTGAACACGCGAAGTACTTGGAAGTAAATTTCGGCTGACTGCGAGTTGAAGAAGAGAAGGAAAGAAAGGAAAAGAAGAAGAAGGGTAGTGATTGATTAGATGCAGGATGTGACACTACCTAGGTAGGTAGGTTGCAAATGTATCGACCCTTGGCGACTTGCAGGGGGGACAGAACCTTGGAATGTGAGGCATATTGTGTGACTTGGCCACGGAGCATTTGTGCGAGTATATTAGCGTTACATGCACTAATTATGCATTCACAGCAATATACGAGTCCAGAGAATCCAGAACGGCAAGTTATAACGGGGATTATGGTGGATGTGTTAATCGAGATGTATAATTCCAATTTATATTTCCGTCCTCCCTAGACGACTTTTTGGCGTATTTAGTTGATTTACCACAAAGCTTAGCTGTAACGGTGTAAGAGCTGCGGACAAATTTGATACCGGGTTGTTTTGTTACAATACTTTACGTCGTAGTTCAAACCATTTACCATTTTCTTCTTTTTTCCATCCGCCACCACAGCAACACAGAAAGAAAGGCAAAAAGATGGGCTCAACATCTACCACCAGTTCTCTCGTACTCGAGGAGGCGACCGTCGAAGACTTTCCCGCCATCCGAGACATCTGGTTCGCAGCCTTCACACAGCCGGCGATTGGAGAGCTATTCCCCGACTCTCCGGGCATGCGCCAATGGGTGCTCAACGATTGGCACCTGAACGATTTCAAGACGAGGCCGTTCCAGAAGTACCTGTGCGTGGTTGACACCGCATCCAGGGATGAGCAAGGCCGCCCACGACTCGTTGCCTTTGGTAAATGGGACCTGTCCATGCCAGAAGAACGTGGCCGTCGCTTTCCGCAGTGGCATCCCAGTTCACCTTATGAGCGCTGCGAGGCATTGATTGATGGCCTTGAGAAGGAGAGAAGGCGTGTAATGGGTGATGAGAAACATTACTGTAAGGATCATTTGACAAAACGGGATAGTCCAACATTGACATGAAAAAAAAGACCTAGATACCGTCGGCACCCACCCCGATTATCAACGCCGTGGCGCTGGCTCGATGCTGGTTCAATGGGGTTGCGATCTCGCTGATCGAGATGGCGTTTCTGCATACGTGGATGCCAGCAAGGAGGGTGCTCCGTTGTACGAGAAGCATGGCTTTGTAGATTACAGCTTACCGGGCTCTGATGTTGCGTCGATGGCTCGTCGGAAGAAGACTGCATGATCTTTCTTTTGCGTGTTGTATGTCTGAATCTACATGTCTCATCTATATTCGGCTATATATATTTGCCATTAGATCCATTTATTCGCATCACCATTTCGATTACAGCGCAATGTAAAAGACATATCCCTATCCACCTAATACATATACATACGGGAGTATCTAGCTGCTTCGGTCGCTTGAGCCCTGCATGGTACCGTGCGACAATTCAGCTTCCTCTTCCCTGATTATGCGTGCGGCGCTCGATTGGCTTTGAACATCCCACTCCTGCGTGACGAGGATCTGGTCTCGGCGTACCGTAGGCGCAAAGGCTCTGCTGCGGCTTTTGCTCTTTCGGTCCTGCTGCGAACTCGTCTGGACTTGCGATTGCACGGTCACATTGTACGACCATGAAGACTTGTCTTGGGCATTATTGAGCCGGAGCCCGTTGGATTGCATCCAGGAGAGAAAAGGCATTAGTTGCGGCCAGGACGCCGTCACAATACTGACGCATTGGATGACGACGCTGATAATGGTGAGATCGTACATGCGGTACGTCTGGTCGTTCGTATACGTGGATTGCCTCAGGAGTATGAGCTCGACCATGGCTGCGATTACCACACTATCAATATATATGGAATGAGCTTCAGTTTTGAACTCAGTTTGATCGATTCACTTACAAAATCCTAGGCGCAAAGATACCGAAAAACGTCAGACGGCGCGAAATCGACGTTTGAATATTGATAATCAGCACCATTATCTGGGCAATGATGAGAAGATCGGTAGCGATGTTCGAGGCTCCAACAAAATAGCGCCATGCTAACTGTACAGGTATTAATGAGGATGGTCTGGTGCGGAGGCAGATTAAAAGGGCAGATTAGAAAAACAGACGCACCAGGTTGAAGCATTGGCCATTCCAAATATCCCACGTGTGCGGCACGGAGCACTGGAACGAGGTGCCGAAGATGATCACAGTTGCCCAGGCCAGGAGAATGGCCTTGACAGCTCGAGCAATCCATTTATCTCTTATTGATGGCGTTACACTTTGGACGAACAGGACCAGGGATAGTTTTGAGAGCAAAAGGCTCAGGATATAGAAAAGGGAAGCTGCAAAGAGTTTCTGGAGGCGAGATCATTCATTTTGCACAAAGAGAGAGAGAGAGAGAGATGGAGAGATGTGCACAGTCCTACCTTCATTATTTCGTCCAAGTTACCATCAGAGACATCGATCTGGTGATCTCCATAACCAGAATCCACCGCCAGAGCTATGCAGATATCCTGCAGGATGGCAAATAAGAGCGACGCAATGATGGCGAGATCATCATGGGTGAGCCTCCTGAATAATCCATATTTGGTCCCCAGTCGCGCCGAGACAGACAGGATGACTGAGACCAGAAGCACGAAAGTGGTTACCGCAACGGCAGGTTTGTTGGTCTCGTAGTTAAATCGCGATCCCATGGAGGCTTTGCTTGATTCAAGGAGTAGATTTGAAGATAATCTCGATATTCTAAATGCATGTGCGGAGGTTATAGACAAGATATTGACCAAACACTACATTTATGAAATCGCTTCTCTTTTTGTATCGGGGTATAAGTAGATACTCGTATGCATTGTGACAGAACTAACCGACCTTTCCTATCTTTGAGCGTCCGGGGGTCTAAGTGGTCGTATTTGCAATTTGCATGGTGAGTTAGAAAGGAATCAGGGCTGTGCTCTGCTTCCCATGTTGTGCTTGACTCAATAGCTCTGCTCCTGTAATCGCGTTTAGTCCAACAAATTGGGGAGGAAATCGTTGGATATCAGGCGGTTTCTTTTCAATACTCGGCCATTACACAGGATTTCTGTATCCTGCTATGAAAACTGGCGGTATTGTCAACTAGTAAATTACTCGACAGGGATGGAAACCTATCGGAAAACAGATTCGTGTTGGAAGTAGCAATGGGCTGATTCCCGTGTCGATTCTAGCCCCAGAACGCATGCTAGCTGATCCACGCAACGTGCAGGCGATCGGGGATTGGAGCCTTTATTCCGGGTTGACTGCGCCGTATGTACTACGTACATGCAGACAGTACAGACAGAGACACCAATCACAAGATGCTTTGTATTTACCCTAGCGCAATTCCTCGGTTTAGAAAAAGAAAGAAAAGGACTCATAGTCTTGTACGACACATCCCATCCTTATCATTGATGCCAGCTAGCGTGCATGCCATTCTCGAATGAGATGCTTTGCTGGTAAAGTAGGGGTCCAGTTGACTCCAGTAAGGATGAAACCAACCATCCTTTGTACATGAGCAAGCCCGCTGAATGAGAGAATCATACCTAGGTACCACGTAGGCCGCGTAGACTCTTAACCATAGCAATTTCATTGTCGTAGGTGACGTGATTTAAATTATTCAGATATACATACACGTAGTATGTACCTGGTATGGCCTCGGACAAACAAAAAAGGAAAATAGAACAACGAAAAATAATGGTTGTGCTTGTCTCACAGGGTCTTCTTAGTGCGCTGCTAAGCAAATGGTAGTATTCCTGCGCCGCGAGAATCCTTGCTAGGGTCTTCTCCCTCTTTGCAAAGCCCTTTCTTGACCGGCGTTACATGGCTTGTAGGCAAGGATGTTTCAGCCCGGAGTTCTAGGAGACTGCTTTAGCTTGATGAAGGGGAGTTGCGGTTTTGGATATAATGGTATGTATGCATTGCAGTGCAGAGCTGATTGATATGCAGATGCAAGGATGATAATGTAAAAATTTAGTTACTCCGGATGTTGCTAGAGTAATCCGACTAAGAATTTGGATATTTTATTTCGGAAGGCTTTGAAACTCTGGCTTGAAATTGTCTTGTGTGTTGCTGGATACCTTGTCTCTGAATACGTTTACGTAATTTGTGTGCTGCTTCTATAAGTTAGATAATGAGAAAGTGTATAATGCATGTTATTTAGCCATGTTTCCAGAGAGCCCGATGATCCGCATCGCTCAGCGGGTTCTGAACAGAAAAGCTTTTGATTTGCATTCTTAAGCCATAGCCGCGTCTCTATATGACTTAGACTGCGTTGAATTGGGTATGCCCTAACTCACACGCATTGAATCTGCAGCTATACCTGCCAAAGCCATCAGTCAACCCAGCATAGTAATCTGGATACTGCCCTAACATCATGATTTTCCCTCATATCATCCACATTTTGCGACCACCATGAAAATTGCTTAGGGTATCGTCTAGGAAGGCCGGTATAATTAGAAGAATGCTGTAGACTCAATGTACATAATGTTGATTTTGTAGGAACCTTTTGCTGTGAGATAGTGAATTGCTTTACTCCTGCGCTTCCTCCAACTTGGTTTGCGCATCTCCACCCCGCCAATGAAGACATTATCTCAAACAGTTCATCGACTTCAAGGCCAAGTTCCTAGTCTCAACGAAGAAGCACCGGATAATCATGCAAATGACAACGTCCCACGCCATTTGACCGACTGCAAGACGTGTATGCCGGGTAGACGAACGTCAATGGTGTCCACGCAAAGCTGTATGAAAATAATAGCAGCCATGTCCTTGCTAGGAGCCACGTTGGATACGTCTCCATAGAGTGCATGTAATATGGCCATCAAGACTGTCATGGCCATGCTAGTACCGACGACGAATGTATTCCATAGCAAAGGACCCGCCAAAGGCACAAATGCCTTCTCTAGGTAGTTTTTCTATTCTTGAAGTCCTTCTGAGATACACTTCATTCTTCGTTCCTTGAATCATTTTAAAAGCCTTTCAGCGAGATATTGCGACCAGAGAGGTTAAGTATACTCGATGCATGTCACAGAATCGGGTATCAATTTGTTGTCTCTGGCATGTTTCAGTATGCTTCACATGCTTCTGGAGGTCTCCAGATAGGAAACTTGTTTTGACTGTGACAGGACTGCAGGTAATAATATGCTCACCCAAACTACTTGGGCGTTGCCACATGATATAAAATTGGCCAAAAACGAGATACGAAGCGTTTGTAGCAAAACTCTTTCACCAGACCAATCATATACCCAGTAGAATTGATATATCAATCCGGTTGCTCTGTCGGGCAATGGTCATGTGGCTGGGCGTATCGCTGCCTCAGTCACCCAACGCATTTCTCGTGGAGAATAAATATCTCTTCCCTCCCCTCCTGTCCTTCTCTTTCTCTTCCTCTCCTTCTTTTTCTCTTCCTCTCCTTTCTCTTTCTCACCAGCTGTCTTTCGACCCACATCGACCTTCGACAAGCACGACATCACCAATTTCAACAACCACAACCACAACCAGCCACAGCAACAGCAGCAGATACAACAGCTCAAGCTCCATTTCCAACAGGCGCAGCAGCAACTCCCACAACTCCAGCGCGACGACAACAGCTGCAACAGCAATAACAACATCATCACCAACGCCCTGCCCTTGTGATACGGGATCCCCTCAAACGCCGACGCGAGGATTCATCAGAAGACCACAACCCTCCCAAACGACATCACCAGATTTAGATGTGTTGCTAATTCCCATCGAAAAATGGCGACCCTGTGGAGAATTAGGGGTCCAGGTCTTAGGACCTGTGGCCTCCAGCGATTTGAAGCTCACACCTCATCGTGGTGCTGGGGTCTAGTAGCCATTTGACACGGAATGGTGAAGCTAAGATGAGCTCTTTTTAGATATTCGTGTTGGTAGTCAATCGAGAAAATGGTTTGATTTGCGATGTGTTTCATTTCGCAGTGTACTCTCGTACAACTCTGGTTTTCATCTCGTAGCTTCAGAACCATTATATGCCGATTGTCGAGCTAATTGATTGTAAGATAGTTAGAAACCCAAGCGAGTATGCTGCGTGCATGCATATATGCAATATTTAATCTGGTAAAAGTCGATATTCCATCCACCATTGGACAGCTCGCTACACACTAAAAACCACAACGCGGTTAATGCACGCCGTCAATTCGTCAACAATTGCCCATTTTCGCGCTCTTGAGAGCACTAGTCTGAGTCAACTTCTGGAATTTGAATATGTCTATTGGATAGCGAGAGGTCCAGACCGGGTGGGGTATGCAGATGTTCGGGGCTTTGATGCTTGCTGGTCGAGCTTATCTACTGCTGTAGTCCTCGGACATGAGGAGGCGTTGTTGACTGACACGAGGGATGAATTATGTTGCGATAATAGATCTTGAAAGCCAAGTTCGCTTCTTCAATTTCAATCATCCGTAAAATTTGGGTGTTATAGTCGGGGTACCAGGCCAGTCTTCGTTCTTCCATCGTGTCCAATATTGAATACGCAAACAACGCGAGGAATATCTTACCAGACGCTCCTCAAACCTACAGCAAAAAATGCAGCAAGCCCAGCAAAATGCTCGAGTCAAGAAAGAAAATCCAACCCATCTGTCGACGATAATAACATCCCTCCTCTCCGCATTCGATTCTACATGCCACCTCTACCAGCGCATCAAAAATGATACACGTTCCAGTGCAAAGAAATTAAACAAACGAAGCCCTTCAATTGGTGGTGCAACTGCAACTCCGCAGACACGCGAGGAACGGGAATTACAACTCCATCTCCAGCGTGCCCCGAGACGGATAGCGAAGATATTCAAGACGAATTCGGAGAGATTGGGGGAGGGGTATAGACGCGGCGATGGTAGAACATTCCTTCCTAACAGTACTCTACGTGAATAGGACTAATAATGATATCAAAACGAAGAACGAGCACAAACATCCATAAACCGCATCCTCCTCGTCCTCAACACGGGCCTCACGAGAATAATTTCGACTCTTCTGAGAAAAAAGAATACCGCCGTTGATAATGATGATATTATTCGTGAACTGATGAGTTTGTCGGAACGATCGGCGAGGGAGTCGGTAACGGAACTCGAGGGGTTTCGGATGAGGTTGGAGAGTATGAGTTCGTTGGCGTTGAGTGGTGGTGGGGGATATTCGTCGGTGGGACAGGGCGGTGCGGTGGTGAGAGGGAGGAGGAGATATCATCCCAGAGTTCAGCCGGCAAGTGTTGGGGAGCAGGTGGATGGACGGAAAGAGAGTTCTACGACACAGATTGGAGGTGCGAGGACCACAGTACAAGGGACGAATGTGAATAAGAAGAAGAGTACCATGTCGGATACATCTAAAGCCGCGAAACGGACGACGAATCCGAAAAGAACTAAAGCGTTGCAAGAGATTCACCCGGTATGGGTTCGCTCAAAAAACTCGTCTACCACCAGCATTCATCTCAGACGCATAAACAAGCGCCCGAAACCCTCAGAAGGTGACGGTCGGACTAGGTCGAGGTCACAACCTCCTCATACAACGACAGCAATTGTAAATTCTACGCCGGAATTAGGGCTACAACCGGCGTCAACATCAACAAGGCATCGGCCCCCTGATCTCCAGACACAAATCTCTCACGCCGTTGGAGCAGAGATTCTACTGGACAGAAGAATATCAATGCTATCACATAGTTCTGGAAGCACGAAACTAGGAGAGATTCCGCAGCACAAATGGATCAACCAGTGGGTTCCGCCTATTGAAGTCGACGAAGAGAGTGAGGAAGAGGATGGGCATGAGGGTGGTGGTAATGAGAATAGTGGTCGGACAGGTATACGGTTTTGGAGGCGGCTTGGACGCAATAGGACGTGACTTTAGGCTTCAGGGTATGCAGAGTCCGTCATTGACAGATTTATTTGTTATTTATATACGTTCTTCAGCGTCCGCTACGTGAATTTAACTCCAGATGCAAACTACCTTTTTCAGCACAAGAGATTGATACAGTCAATTTCATCCTATTCCATCCTCAGACGGTATACTCAACAACAGCTCACTAAGAACATCAAACCGACCAGGAACCATTTCTCTAAAACCAAATAGCTCTGACTGCCAAATCAACAGATCCTCCCCATCCATATACGGATGGAAATATCTCGCATGCTGAGGCCCGACACATGATATCATCAAGACCGGAAAGTGTTTCTCGCATGGATACTCAAGCTCATATTGCCAAATCTCACGAGTGAAACCAACTGGGTTAAATTGATTCTTCTCCAAAGGAGCCTGACGTTTATCATCATCTTCTACCCTTCGCTGCCTGGCTCGTGTTCTCATTGCCAAGATGAGTGTCTTGAGCTCAGAATATAACATGGATTCCTTCTTGCCATCAACCGGACTAGCCAGCAGAATAGTGATATGAGGATATCCGCTTGCATCATTTCGGTCATCACTATTTCTACTGATTTCCAAAATACCGTCATTTTCCCAAGGACTGCACTCCTAAATAGAAAGGGTGAGGATATTCAAATTGGCGTTAATCGAAGAAGGTTTTGCAGTCTCACCGTGCGTCGTCTGGAGAACGTTCGCCACTCTATTTAATTTGCTAGATAGCCGGTGCGACCGAGTACGGTGTGCTCTCTCAGAGAATTGATAACCGAAAAAGGCATTTGGCTTTCTAAGGGGCTCAGGTCAAGAGGGTGTTTCACAAATATCTTAAATGGTATTCGGAAGAATGTCCACAACTCTACACTTCAGCTTTTGCACTTTAATTTCATATTTATTACGGTCTTTCTGGGTTTCGTGCACGATTTAGAGGCCATCTAGATTTGCTAGATGACCATCTGGAAGAGTCTTGTCGTCACCCTCCACATACAACCTTTCCCATAGATAGTCTAAGCTTTCATTCTCCAGGACACGAAGGCGAGACATAGCTATAATTGAAGTTTTTGTTTCTCGGGCAAAGAAGGAAGAGTGAATAAATGAAAATAAGATGGCCGCTTCCAGTATATTGACTTTAAAGCTTCCCATAGAATTACCAAACTTCCAAGGATGTTACTAAGCCAAATAGAGAACTATGAAGTCAAAACATAATCTCCACTGGTCTGAACTATAAATTCTCTAGGTTCTGAGGTGCGTCCTTCCCTCCAACGAACACTGATATCTCCAAAACGGGTAACTCCTTCCTTATTAGGAAGGTAAAAAAGCGGTCAAGCACTAAATGCCCGTTTTGACTTTACAATCCGATTCTTGGAGTAACTAGCATAGTAAAAGGCAGAAATATCCCCATAGTGGTACCCCTCAATACATTTAAAAAGTGAAATACGGTCAGTGTGCCAGACTATACCCTCTTGCTCACTCGAGATGGATATCCAATAAATTTGTAGGGTGCCCAGAAGTATATGTGAGAAAAACTATCCTGTGCATGATCTGAGGGCAATCAATATCTAAAGTTTCGAGTATAGGATAGATTCCTCTTTGCCATCGAATGGATTGGATACCGGAACGACAAGATGGCAATATGCACCGCCTTCGCCTTTCCTTTCTGTTTCGAGAATCTCGTGAACAGACCGAGGACGTGGAGAATTTGGATATTATGAATCAATCGCTGGGTCTTTTAGAAAGAACAAACTACCTGGTTCTTCAATATTTTACGAGTTAGAAAGAGAAGACGGCAAAAAAGGCGTCAGAGGAGGAAGTGAAAAAGAGGACGGTGGTGTTATCATATACTCAAACTTCGACACGAACTCTCTGTGGTCCTTTGGTGTTTCATGGATATTCGAAGTCACTCAGATTAGCCAAATGATCATCCTTTTTAACATTGTCGATGCCGTTCGTACGTAATGTTCTCCTAGAAACCATCGAGAATCTGACGCTTATCGAGTTCTGGACCATTTTACACACAATAAATGATCATTTGAGATACGACAAAGGGCACAAATATATGTGCAGAACGGATCTAAGCGAATGCGGCTAGTAGCTGGCTGGACGATGCTACTGGACCATTTGTTCCGACAGTACTTAACCAATAGATTGTATTATACTATTAATGCATACGGTAGTAAGCGAGGGGCTGATTTCGATGGGGAATAACTCAAGCTCTTCCACGTCGTTTCCTCGTACCTCTCCTCACCGCGCCTCATCACGCCTCTGCCGTTTTCTCTGAGCTATTATAATACGTTTTCGGAAATGTTCTTCGATACTCTCCGCTCACGTCGCGCTCTGGATCGGGCGTGGGCTGCTGTGGAAGCGGAGGATTCTGAGCGGCTCGGGAAATACATCCCACTGCTGAGCTACAACGACAAATCCACACTCCTATTCCGTGCAATCAACTTAAAAAACACCAAGTATGTAGAGAGTCTTCTGCGTTACGATATGCCTCTGGAGGTGAAGGATAGGTACGGTGGACTTCCTTTAAAGCGGGCTCTCGATCAGTGTTTCTGGGAGTGCGTGCCTCTTTTAGTGGCCAAGGGTGCCTCTGTCAATAGAGAAGACGGAGGCGGGTGGAGATTATTACACAGCATTATTTATTGGATGGACGAAGACACTGTTCGCCTAGCCATCGAAAAAGGAGGGGACTTGACGTTGAAGTCGTTGCAAGGGTGCACAGCAATGCACAAGGCCGCTCAAACCGGGCGTAACTGCCGGTTGCTTGTTGAATTGGGATCCCCGGTTGATCCCTTAGACGATGACGGGCAAACGCCTTTATTTTGGGCAGCTCGGTATTCACCGTCAGAGAATGTGGTACGAGAACTTGCGAGCTTAAACGCGAACGTACAACATAGGGATAACCAAGGTAATACGCCGTTGCATTTGGCAGCAAAGTACGGCAATGCCAAGCTAATTTCGGCGCTTGCTGAAGTGGGAGTTTCGGTGAATGCCACAAACAATGAGGGTAGGACTGCTCTTCATGTGGCAGTCGAATCCAAGCGTCGGGTTCTGGCTGGTCTTCCTGTGGCGCTTGAATCTCCGCTCGACTCCCAGCACAGTTATGATGCCGTTAGGGAACTCGCTCTTTTGGACGCTGATCCCGAAATCAAGGATGAAAATGGTGTCACAGCGGTGCAATTAGCTAATATCAACCATTTTAATGATGCGGCCACGTTATTAAACAAAGTATGTAGCCTTCAGTGTCTGTCTTAGGACGATGCAGCTGATTCAAACGTAGATGCTACAGACAAAAGCCAGGAATACGTTGAGTCCAACACTCAACCAGCCGGAAGACGGGGCTGAAGTGGTAAACGCTCCGGACCAAGATTCCACGACAGAACTGATAACAAGCTCAAGTGCTTTGAGCCTGGAGACGAGTGAGGAGCGGCAACGGTGCGTAACCTCCTTCCCGTGAGTCTATTAAACTCAAGCTAAATCGGTCTAGCCGAGAATCGAAAATCTGGCTGGAACGTATCCAGCGTTCGCAAGTCACCGTCGAACAAATTGCTAAATTTACTAACCTTGAGAGGATCAAGATTGCTGTCTTGGACACGGGCTACGACCCCAACAGTGACTTCTTCAGAGATAGAGCCCGCAAACGCCTCATTAAGTTCGAGGATTGGGTGGACAAAGGCTCGACTTCTGCAAGGGATGAAGATGGCCATGGCACACATGTACTATCTTTGGTGATGAAGGTTGCGCCTGCCGCTAGGATTTGTGTCTGTCGGATTGCAAGAGGGCGAGAAGCGCAGGACCTTCGGGATGCCAGTGGTAATATAGCAGAGGTGACGTGCTCCTCGTATAGCCGAGTCAGAGCGCATCCTAACTTTTGGAAACAGGCTATTACTCGGGCCGTGGTTGACTGGGGAGCCGATATTATCTCGCTTTCGTTTGGGTATCCCAAGGAGGTGCTTGTCAAGGGCGAACCCGTGATCAGCAACGCGATCTCACGAGCATTGGCCCAGAAAAACCAACAACTTCTTATATTTGCTGCAGCCTCTAACGGAGGCCCCCATGATATGGAGATGTTCCCCGCCAATTCTTTATCTGTCATATCCATTCGTGGTAGTGACGCCAAAGGCTGGCTTGAAAGATTCAACACTTTGCCAGATTCTGACGGTATCAAGTCGTTTATGACTTTGGGACAATCCGTTCCAGGTGCCCGGCTCAGTCCAGAGAATGACAAGGGAGAGGTATATAAGTCCGGGACATCTTCGGCTACTCCGATTGCAGCAGGTATTGCAGCTGTTATCCTCGGGTATGCCAGGCTGCATGAGCAAGAGCTGAAGGAACGCCTGGGAGATGATCAACATCAACTATACAAGCTCTGGCAGATCTCTGGTATGCGAGCAATGTTCGCCGCAATTTCGAGTGAATCATTCCACCGGTGTCTCTCGTTGGACCCATTCAAATTTATCGATGAGAATCACCAGAGGAGGCTCCATATGATAACAGGGGCGGTTTGGAAAGCAATTGGTTAAGCTAATCTATCTATTATACGAAACATTGCTAAACGTAGATACACCAACATAGTAGCTTCGCATGACCGATAATCCATAATTTAGGGGAATATTACTGTATGGATCCTTTCCCAAAGGCTGCAATCAAGGTCCAACCAGCGAACAGAACACCCCTGAACAATTAGGTGCCATCCACATATTTCGTGGCTGGCTGACTTGTGCTGTCAGGCGGGGATTACAGATTACCCCTCCCAGGACACTTTCAAAATCAGCAGAGTCGCCTCTGCCTCTATCAAATAAGTCTATTCATCGTCACTAACTCGAAGTCCATCATGGCCGCCATCCCAACCTACGTTCTCTCTCCAAATTTCACCTACCACCCCAATACCTCCATCTGCATGGGCGACATCGTCCTCGACCCGACAGACCCAACCAAACCCCTCAGCAGCGCAACGAATCTCCCGCCTACAGAAAGCCACATCGACTACGACATCCGTCTGAATAAGCAAACCTCCCGTTCCTTCGAAGGCACCATCTGGGCAAAGTTCCTCCAGGTCGCAGACGCCAAGGTGAGTGGCGGCATCTCACATAACGCCCTCGCAAAATATACAATCGACCGCCTAGAAACTGTATACTTTCGCAAACAGCCGACAGACGCGGAGGTCGCGGAGAGGGCTAGCGAGCCGCGTGTACACGCGGCCATGGACTCGGGTCTCCTTGGAAGACGGCCTGTATATATGATCACTGGATTGAAGATTGCGCGGGGGTTTCGGTTGAGTAGTTCCAATGGGCAATTGGAAAATGCAGAAATCAGAGGGGAGGGCCAGGTTTCAGCGGATGCGGGTATTGGCGGTGGTGTTGGGTATACTGATTCGGATGATGTTCGGCAATCATATCGTGCAGGGAGTGATATTGTCTTTGCCTATCAGCTCCATATCATTCGGTACAAGGGATGGAGGCAGAAGACGGTTGATGCCTCGGTTTATAAGCCTAAGGCTGCTTTCCTGAATGAGGAGGACGGCAAGATCAATGAAGGTATGGATATGGAATGGATATGGAGACTGGTGTTGCTGATCAGGAAGGGTTGTGTGCGTTTGATCCTGATGCGGCTGTGGAGGTTTTAACTGGTCTAGAGGGTGGCGAGCCATATACTTGTATTGTATTTGAAGATGAATGAGGAGCCCCCTTTCAAAATCACTTTAGGCAACCTGAAGATGGTGTTAATATTACGATTAACACATTCTACACGAAAGGTCAGTTCAAAATCTGTCGTAAGAACGGAAAACGAGCTCTGGAATCTGGATAGACAAGGAGGGACTTGAGAATTACCTTCAATAACACCTACCAGGGTGACTACAGTACAAGATTCTCTTAAGTTCATAGTAATGCCGCTTTACTTGGGTATAAGATATGTCTTTCAGGAAATCTTCTCGTGCCAATGCTTTTCCTACAGCGGTAGAACCTAGCGAAGTCACCTATGAAACAAGAGCGCTTATTATTGTTGGTAACAGGTCCTAGGTTCTGTGTACACACTTAAGTGGACAGCCTGTATGCTTGAAAAACAAATGTAAATTGATTCATGTAGATAAATGTTGATGCTCAGCCTCGTTGGAAAACATTCCCAGATCCCACACGCCAGCCCTCAGCGGACGCAAAAATGCGTGCACCAAGCAAACAGCAATACCCACATTTTACCAGAGAAATATGATGACGATACTCATTGAATTTGAGTTTAACTCTTGAAATTCAACCATGAAAGACGGGAATAAAACCCTGGCCCTAGTACAGAGAGCCAGGGAACTTTACATTACATTGAAGCACTCCAAAAAGTCGAGCATATAATAGTGACGAACTACTTGTGTATATATATCAAGATTATATGAACATACTATCATCTATTACGCGATCTGAATTGAGCCTTTTTGTCGAAGACACTGTTAATCTCCTACAGTGATATCTTGCGCAAACTCCCTGCCTTCCTCGAAGACCTTGTCAACAAATTCATCAAACATGATGTTCGAGTACGCAGTGGACTTGGTGGGGATGCTGCTGCGCTAGGCAGAAGGGAGTGTACTCATAGTGCTTCTGCTCAACTGCTCAGGCCTTCAACTCTGCTCGATATTTCGCCTCCGTTATGGCATTGTCGTTGTTGGCACGGCGTATGTGCTGTTCGGCGATCCCCACGAACTCGTTGTGAGGGTGGTTACGTACGACCACCAGTGTTTTTTTCTCTGGGGCCTACAGTTTTGTCCTATGATAGTGGTAGACGTAATAGTTCTTGCCACCCTGCTGGGTTGGCTTGGCCTTGACGATATTCATGATCATATCCCACGATTTCATCGAAGACTATTTTGCAAAATCGAGAATAATCTTGATGCGGTCTGCTATTGATGCGGTAGAGGAGAAGTTTTCCCAATGCCATGTCGCCTAGGCAGTGATCGCATTGTACGCTGAGGTCACAGCTATGTCAAATTTCTTCAGGTAATCTTCGTCAAAGATGCTGGTAAGCTCACGGCGTTCAATGTCCTTCTTGATGATGCTGCAATTATTGTCTCTCAGATAGTTTGTCTGGAGCCCTTCGGCTATAATGTGTAGCTGTATTCGATATTCATTTGAGCTGTCATAATCTCTTACGGCGTAGGGAACAACGATGGCCAGTGCTATTCATATGACAGTTTGCACAGCTGCCCTTAAGCAAAGGTTTCTCATATATTAAAACCTGAAACCGTCATACAGGTTGTAAATGCCCCTTTTCTCTTCTGCCAATTGCCTGGGCAAGTACAGCTTCACGGTTGGTGGCTCGTTTCAAGTCGTGGTATTGAATTTCCAGCCACCAAACACGACGTAGAATCGTAGCTTTAGAAGTACGTTTTGCGGAGCTAGACAATTTCAAATATTAAGTATGGGTGGCTTTGAGTCGAGTTGGACTCTAACTTGCCCTTATCAGTTGGAAGTGATCGCAATAATGTTCTAGGTCAACCCTCAATCACGAATGTGTGGATGTCTTTTCCAGCTTTCTGTAGTTTGAACAATAGCGAGTCGAGTCTGTCGTTGATAATCTTTTAGCTGGAGGCTTTAGCTGGATCCCAGGCCTTAAGCGTTAATATGATTTCTCCAAGTCCTGCGAGTTCATCCTTTGTCGTGTCCCCCCAATCCTTTTCGGTGATAATATTTCGCCATCGTGCCCTGTTCGGCTTCACTTCCTGCGATGCCTTGGTTTGGATTCATTTCCCTTCAAGCACTAGTCTCTCAGGCCGTTTTGTGCAGCATTCGTTGCTCCATTGCTACCTACCAGCCATAAATTCATGTAATTGTGAAGACAAATCAACGATCCTGACATAATTGATATATCTGTCCCGAGTCGCGGTGAGTGCCGAAATTGAGAGATAGATTCAATTCTCATAGTGTGAGATAATATTACTCCTGCAATAGTGAGTCAGACTGGAATTCATGTCAAAGTTCGATAGAGCGTACCTGTTGTCCTCAAAGTCCTGTCTTTTCAGGGGCAATGGATGTAGCCCTCGTTCGCCAGGTTTGGGCATCCATGCCGATTGTGTAGAGCAGGCAGGACATGCTGGCCGCCTAGACACAGCAGTCTGACTCTATCACGTTCTTTTGCCTCGAGTTCCTCTACTCTTCACTGTTCTTGTCTATTGAGTTCCTCCTAAACTCTGACACGTGCCCTTGCTAGTCATTCAAGCAGTTAGCTAGCCGAGCCACTTAGACTAGAGAGATATCATCAGCTTCATACATCCGCTACGCGTCCATTATAAAATGGTAGCATCGTTCTGAGCGTCAAGCTGGAGCCAGTGACAAACCGTTAAGGGACGTTACTAAATACAATTCCGTCTAGGAATTGGACGGCGTGAGGTGAAAATTTCCAAAGCAACACGCGGTAGGCCTTCCAGTGGTGAGAGAACAGTTGCTTCTGCATCGATTGTGTATACGTGTTGTTGGGCTGCGTGGAAGTTGATCCGTGCGTTGCCCTGGGGCATGACCCTTGCACGTTGTTCGTTTCCTTCCCTGCCATAGACCTCATATTCTTCCGGACGATTAATCTCGTAGTTCTCTGGAATAGCGACATCATCGATTCTAGATTGAAGGTCGTCCTCGTCGTCCTCCATATCCTCGTCCTCTTCCTCGTCTTCTTCCTAGAAGATGTAGTCCTCCTCATCCTCGCCCTCGTCTTCCTCAGTGAGTGGACGATTCCGTGGACGTGGGACTCGAGGTGCCACTGTTGGCGTTCGTTCGTTGTCGCTGCGACATTGAACTTTACGAGCTTAATTTTTGCTTGGTCGATGTGGAAGGATCGACCGAGTCCGTCATTTTGCCGTTACTGGCGTAAATGGAATGAAGATGAAGGCCAAAGTAGTTGTTGGGGATCATACTCCATACCCCCGTTACAGCGACATCGTAGCCACTGAACGAGCTCCTCGACTCTGTATGGAGATTCCTTCTTTCCGTTGCTCATACACAGAGTCATCGCTGACCCCGGCGTGAGATGTTTTGAAGCCTGACCATTGCTGCACGTTCTATGCCGGTGGAGGGAGCGATAGGGGAGGTATTGCTAGGCTCAACAGTTTCCGCACGTTGGGACGGGATAGAATGAGTAGGGAATTGGCAAAATGATGAGCTATTCAGACGAGACAGTTTTGATATCTCCAAGAATATTGCCGCTTCTGGTATGGGAGGCTGTCTGGGACGTTGGAATGGAGAGAATCGGGAACTATCGATATTATTGTAGACTCACATTATTCTCTGCGCAACTGCTAAAGTACAAGTTAGCACTGGGAGTTAGACTGACTAGAATGAAAAGTAGAGATATGACTTACTTGTTGCCACAGGGTCCCTGGCCGATTCCATCTCGTTGCAATCACGAGACGGCTGAGAAAATGGATGGTTTTCCGGCAGTTCAATGCTGGATGACATGTTGTTTGATTCCATGTCAATATAGATAGGGAGGTCTATTTGTTGGTGGTGAGAGTGAGACGTATTGATGATGTTGATGAGTCTTCAATGACGAAGATAGTAGGTTGTGTTGACACCAGTGCATCGCTTTGACAAAATATGTTCCATGAGCTTGCTGACAGCCCCAGCTCTGAATTTTCCTTTTGATGGTAAGTTCTGATAGAAGCAGCTGGACATGAACGCTTGATAACTGGAATCTCTTTGAGAACCTTCATTTTGTCGAGTGGTACGGTTGCCAAAAGGTCTACATAGATGTGTACTTGCGTTTGGCCAGATCTCGTTTGAAATGTGCAGTGACACTGACCTGGTGTTTTATCCCCGGTTGCAGTGATGGTGGCTATCTGGTAGTATGAAAAGAGCCCCTAGAAGGATGTTAGATTATTGCACCAGAGAGATGTAGATATGGCTTGATAGATAGTCCTTACTGAATCGTTGGCTTGTTTTGTCGTTTCGCGTAATCAACAGCTCCTCTTGCTGCTTCTTTTTCTGGACCAATTGGCTCAAAATGAAAAGTTCAGAGGCATGGCGTGGCTCTGTTGAGAGCCTTGACACGTGGTCGATTGAATCAGAACATTTGGCACAGCGCGATTAGTCAACCTCAAAAATATCCTCTCGCTGTGTGCTCGCAGGATCAGGATATTGTTTTATCCATGCAACCATCTGAGCGACTTCCTGCACACCAGTCATCGTCCAACGAATTCGAGATCACAGTTGGGCCATCCGAGCATGGGCTGTCCATAAATTCCTGTCGATAGTCCTGGGTCGAGAGTGTATATCGATATACAAAATCTTCCCCGAAAATTATGAATGTCCTCGTCATCACTGCTGTAGCCCCCTGCATAAAAACAGTCATTGTATGAAGTTCTGACTGAAAGGCCATGATGGTTTCTGATTGGAGGTTCTGTCGCAGTATTTGAGCATCTGTGGAGAAGTCTGGTGATTAGACCCCGTACTTGAAGGTAATAGGCGACAAAACGGTGCGAAGCGCAGGAGGCTGATAAAAAATATCTATCCCCAACTTCTGACGTACAGGAGTTTTGAGATCAGTCCTTTCATTTGATTGCTATATTCATTCATTAGCTAGCTGTACTCAGACATTCAAAACCGATGAATGAACTCACCTCGGGAATGCCTTGAAACCCCAGACGAGATGAGAACGATGAACAGAACGAACGATAGATTGTGCATTTTCTCGAAGGTGATGGGAGTCGGGGACTTGAAATTCTTTGGCATGCAAGGGACCTTCTGTTTTGAAGGGACATGCTTAGAGAATTGGCGACGTCGTTCCAAATCTGTCGAGAGTAAATGACGGATCAGGAGAATGAGCCGACGGCGAGTTCGTCAACTTTTGACGTGACATTGAAAATGGGAGGAACAGAAGGGGAACTCTCCATCGCTGTATACTGCCTCGTCATCCTCTGCAGTGACATAAGGCTCCCCTGCATCCTCGAAATCGGCCTTGGTGAATCGGATTGCTCGTTGATACCGGAATGAATTGTGACGTCTGAACTTGACGGGGACATCGTTAGCATCAGTTGACGATTCATTGACAGTTGGATATATGAAACGTTCAGTCGACAAAGCAGGAGTGCTCTGTGGCAATCACGGCGGACGAAGAGATAGAACACGAATAAACATCGCTGGGATACTTCAAAGATCGTATCTTGGGCATCGTGGAATAGTTTATGCATGTCCGAAGCTTTGAAGTCGGTCTTCTCAACCATGGGCATGATACGTTTTGGTCGTTTGTCCCATGTTTCTCTGGAGTTTGTACGAGAGAGGTCTGAGTTCACTCGCAAACCCCTTCTTGCTGCAGGCTTTCCAAGGGTCTCCGAGCTCATTCGGCTCGTGGATCTGAAGAACTTTTCGAAGTCATTCTTTGATATGCCATCTAGCACTCTCGGAGATGTAGTCGTTGTCGCAGTCGTTGTGATTGTTTTCCTGGCTGGTCACGGTCCTGTGTGTCCCGTCTTCTCCCCTGAGCACGCAAACTCAACGACATGATCAAGTAGTGTGTAGAGCCGTGAAGTGAGGCGTAAACCTAACAAGAATATATACAACTGCCCTATAACTAGATGAGAATGGCAGAGGGTAAAAAATGTTTATTGAGAGGAGTGGTGAGGAAAAAGGAGAAAAGAATCTACTCAGGGGGAGGGAAATGACAGGTTTATATAAACAAGCCAGCAAATCAGGACAGAGGGACGCCCATATGACCGACATGCACCCGACAGACAATGAAACAATGAACATTGTATGACAGCTTGTATCGGACAAAGACAAGCGAAAGAAAATTTTCACATTGTCCAGATGCTACCACAGGGGTTGTCCTGTGGAGACTAGGGCGTCCTGAATGAACGGAAGAGGTAGTTACCAAATTGAGTACCGACATATTGCTCGGAGCTGCATTTGTACCTAGGTAGTCCAGCAATGTTGAAGCTGTTTATTATTTCGTCAAATTCCATAAGCTGGCTTGCCCATGGGCACGGATCTGGAGATCAAGGGCGTTCCTTCCCTGATCTTCAGAAATATGTATTGGCAAGTAGTAGATACGTTACTTGATAAGAGGGGAGTAGGTTTACCTTGTTAATGCCTTTGACTATAGAAAGGTGATAAAATGAAAGAAACATAAAATTTCTCATTGTAGATGGATAATATCCATATCTAAACATTTGATATTCGACATGAACAAAATTCCCTACTTTTGCCGACTAGGAGATGATCCTTCCTTATGAGAACAGGCCTGCGATTTAAGTATCCAAACGCAACTTCTCCAATTCACGAATCTGCTCCTCGATCAGCGCGGCTTCACCCTCTGCGTCCCGCAGCTTCTTCTCTTCCGATTCCTGAACCTCAATCTTGACCTTCTCCCTCCATCCGGGCGTGCTCATCGTCTTTTGGATCTTGGCCACAGTGTCAAGCGTCTTTTGCAGATGGGCCTTGGCCTTCTCAGCCTGCTCGAGTGCGATCTGCTTGGAGACCTTGAGGTAGACGGCGGCATCGGCACCGACGGGGCTCACAACACAGCCATCTGGACGGGACTTGGCGTCGGGGCCAAGCACGGTGATTTCACCGGTGTATTTGCCGCCGAGAGATTTAATGGCGACGACTTCATCGGAGATGGTTTTGTGGCTTGCCTCGTTGTAGGTGGCGAGGATGAGGTCGGATTTCTCTTTGACTTCGTATTGGGCGAGGATAGAGCGGATGGCCTTGGAAGTGTCGAGGACGAGTTCGTATGCCTTTTCGGCGGCTTCGTCGTCGAAAGAGGGGTTGTATTCGGGGAAGCGAGCTACCATGATGGATTCGGTCTTGTCTCCTTCACGCCGTGGGAGTCTCTGCCAGAGGTCTTCGGTGATGTAAGGCATGATGGGGTGAATGAGCAAGAGACTGCCTTCCAGGGCGGTGTAGAGAGTCTGTTTGGCTGATTCTTGGACTTCGGCGGGGGCATCGGACTGTAGCAGAGACTTGGAGTTCTCGATGTAGACATCACAGAGTTGAGAGTAGATGTACTGGTAGGAGGTTGATGCAGAAACGGAGAATTCTCGTGTCTCGATAGCGTTGTTGATCTCCTTGACGGCTGTGTTGAACTTTTGCAAGATCCAACGTTCGGGGAGAGACTCGCGTCCGGTCTTGGTAGGCTTGGGGAGAGGAACAAAGTCAGAGCCAAGTTTTCCAAGAACGAACTTGGTAGCCTGGTAGATCTTGTTGCTATAGACTGATTAGCATAATCGATTATGACTGTTCGAGTTCGCTTACCAGAATCGACGGTATCCGAAGATGACATTAACATCGAAAGCAATGTCACCACCACCAGTAGTGTAGGAAACGAGAGCCATACGTAGCGCATCAGCACCGCACTCTGGAATACCCTTGGGGAAAGCCTTCTTCTGGTACTTGGTAGCCACTCCGATTTCCTTTTCAGCAAGATTACCCTGCTTCAACTTCTCATGTAGAGCGTCCAGAGTGATACCCTTCTGAACATCAAGAGGGTCAATGACGTTACCCAGAGACTTGCTCATTTTACGACCTTCGCTGTCTCGAATCAAGGAATGGCAGTAAACTTCCTTGAAGGGAACCTTCCCTGTCAGCTTAAGACTGAGCATAATCATTCTCCTATAATGCTGTTAGCTATAATAATCACAGAAGAAAACGGCAGTATCAACGTACGCGACCCAGAAGAAAAGAATATCCCAACCGGTCTCCAAGGTGCTGGTGGGGAAAAGTTTCTGGTAGTCGTGGCTCTCGGCGTTTGGCCAACCAAGTGTTGCAAAAGGCCAAAGTCCAGAAGAGAACCATGTGTCGAGAACATCTTCGTCTCTCTTGAGAGTAAATTTCTGGCCTGGGAACTTGGCAGCAGCCTTGGCTTGAGCCTCTTCTTCTGTTCGTCCGCTCACCCACAAGTTGCTGTCACCATCGTCGGCAACCTGGCCTTCGATCTGAACGAGGTAAGCTGGTGCTTGATGACCCCTATGATATAAATTTCATTAAGACAGTGTCAATTGCATGTGAAAGACTGTAACATACCACCAAAGCTGACGGGAAATGCACCAATCCTGGATGTTTCTCATCCAGTGGAAGAAGTTCTTCTCCGCAGAAAGCGGGCTGATGGTAATTTCCTTCTTCTCGACGGCTTCCATGGCGGCTTTTGCCATATCATCCATCTTCATCCACCACTGTGGCTTGAGCACAGGCTCAATGATGTCCTTACTCTTCTCACAACGGGGGATAACCATAGGATTGTTCTCCCACTTGACGTAAAGACCAGCCTCTTTGAGCTTCTCAATGACGGCATATCTGGCGTCGAATCTCCTCATACCTGAGAAGGGGCCGCAGTTGTCTTTGAGGGTACCGTTATCGTTCAACTATCATATAAATTAGTATCTACTCAGCACGAAATCAAATCAGGAAAACTCACGATTGACACAAACTCGAGACCGTGCTGCTTTCCGCGAGCATAATCGTTGAAGTCGTGAGCAGGAGTCAACTTGACGGCACCAGTACCAAAGTCCATAGCAACAGTTGAATCTGCAACAATAGGAAGGAGACGGTCGACGAATGGATGCTTCGCGCTCTTGCCAATGATGTGCTGATACCTCTTGTCTATATAGAGAGTTTTATCAGTATAGGCCCAATCTTTGGGCATAAGTGGTACGTACCATCAGGATGTACAGCAATACCAGTATCACCAAGCATTGTCTCAGGTCGAGTGGTAGCAATCTCAATGCGCTCCCCTGTACCTTCAATCTCGTAACAGAAGTGTGTAAGGACACCGAATTCAACCTTCTTCTCGTCTAATAACAAGTCAGCATCGCGCAGCCACTTGAAAAAAAGGAGTCTTACAGCCAGGAACATCAAGCAATGTTCGGCCTGAAATATCTTGATTGTTGACTTCCAGGTTGGACAAGGACGTATTCAAAGCGCAGCACCAATTGACGAGACGATTAGCACGATAAATTGTTCCTTCTTCGTGAAGACGGCAGAAAGTCTCGGTAACAGCGGCGGAGAAGTTGGGGTTCATCGTAAAAGCTTCACGCGACCAATCTAGCGAAGCGGCCATTGCCTTCAACGAAGTAAGAATCGATCCTTGATATCTGTCTTTCCAGTCTTGTGTCAACTTCAAGAATTCCGGTCGACCGAGGTCGTGACGGGTTTGTTTCTTCTCCTTCCAAAGCATCTTTTCAACCACGCTCTGAGTTGAAATACCGGCGTGATCCGTACCCGGCACCCACACGGTTGTCTTGCCCTTCATTCGGTAGTAACGAGTCATCGTATCTTGGAGGGCCTATAAAATCAATCTTCCTTAGCGTCCTCGGTAGTAAAATAAAAACTGTCGAATAAACCTACCACCATGAGGGCGTGACCCATGTGAAGCGCACCAGTGACGTTGGGAGGAGGGCAAGCCATTGAAAAGACACCATCAGGCTTCACTTCGCCATTTGCATCAAAGTGAGGCTTGAACAAGCCCTTTTTCTCCCACCACTCATACCGACCGGCTTCAATTGTCGCAGGATCATATGCATCGGTCGTCTTCTCGATAACCTTCTCTTTTTTCTCGGCCTTGGGTGGCGCAGGTTTCGCGGTGGCAGCCTTTGCCTTCTTTTCAGCAAACTTCTTGGCTTTCTCGGCCTTTTTGCGCTCTCTTTCCAATTCCTTCTCGGTCTTTACTTTACCCTCTGGAGGCGCAGAGGTATCCTTGCCCGGTTCGGATTGACCATCTTTGGCGGCTTGCTGGATCTCAGACTTGACGTTTTCGGGGACGGCGGGAGGGGGGCCGGTGACAGGAGCTGTCTGCTCACCCACTAAACAATAGCAGCGTTAGCCTGTCATCTCAATGCCGAAGAAGATCGAATAAGGGACACTCACGAGGGTTCGCAGAGCCGGATGTGGTAGCCATGAATGAACGTAGATTAGGAGACAGAACTCTCCAAGGCGCTCGTCGCGCCACAAGAGTTCGAATGAGTATTTTGAATGTCGCTGTGGGATGTGCGACAAGTCACGACGGAGGTAATGCGAGGGAGCTCGGCCGGAGAGGAGGGGAAGCCTTTTTTTTATTTCTGTGAGTGAGTCAAACTGGCCGGACTGCGGGGCCAATAGCAGGCTGGCGGGATTGTGGGGACAACAGAACAGTGTACCACTGTTTAATTCTGTGTATATAAAGTGCATGGAATGTGATGTTGTGTTGGAATACTTACGGCGCAGGCTCTATTACAGCGTGGTTCTTGATAGTTTCGGTAATTACAGGAAGGGGACGTCGAAATACAAAAGAAGCAAAATACGTTAGAGTGTCACGTGCTCCGTATCGATAAGAACACACCAGACTACGTCTAAACCTGAGGAGAGAGAAAAGAAATCGTATAGTAACAGTAATCCTTATGGAAAATCAAATCTCGCCATTAGATGAGAAATGAAAAATCATAGCCCATGCCACATATGCTGCATTGACCCATGGATATCAACCGGGTCGATGTGATACATGAATGTCGGTAACACAAATGATCAATAGGACCCAGACGCCTCAGCCACCCGTTCGTATAGGAAACCATCAGCAAAGCGAAGGGAAAATAGTTTGATGGCCCGTTATAGTTTGTTCAAGGTTGGATATATCGAGGATTATTTGCCATTAGCAGGTTGCGAAATGAAACGCGTCTCAGTCATGGCCTATTTCTAAGCTGGCACCGGGTCGTCAGGTAGTTCATGTCGGGGGGATTGATGGTCATGCCATTGGAACTGAGGAGTCGAGACGGGAAAAAGATAATTGTGAACACGTGTATTTTGGCATGAGAATAGGTTGATTGCTGTTTCGTATAAATCAGAGGGATCGTCGATCTTTGGAGAACCTAGGATTGCGGAGCAGCAGCACTATTTTGACCTGCTCCACCCGCGCGGACAGGCGCAAAGTATGGGTGAGCCATTGCTTCTTGGGCGGTTAGACGTTCCTAGAATGAATCAGTCACAAGTTGCTAGGAACATAAAGGGGTCGTGCTATCTGACAGAACATACCGCGTGGTCGTATTTGAGAAGCTTGTCGAGGAAATCAATAGCTTCATTGCTGACGAATCGTTGGTTCTCAGCGTTGACGAATGAATGCCATGGCTTCTTGGGGTAGCGCGACAGGATGTCGTCGTATTGAGAGTCGAGCTCAATGTCATACTTGTCAAGGTATTCAAACAACTCTTCAGTACCGAGTACTTTGGCAATCTTCACAAGCTGATCGGCGTTGCTGATGCCGTGGAAGAAGGGCTCCTTGCGGAAAATCATGGAAGCAAACATCGCACCGAGAGACCACATATCGAGAGAGTAGTCGTATTCCTGGAAATCGACGAGAAGCTCGGGTCCTTTGAAGTAACGTGAGGCGACGCGCACGTTGTATTCTGTGCCTTTGTGATAAAATTCCGCAAGACCCCAATCAATTAAGCGCAGCTGACATTTCATTAGCACGTAGCATAATCAAGGTCTATGATGGGACATACCTTGCGACTCTCGTGATCAATCATAACATTGTGTGGCTTGACATCCCGATGCATGATACCCTTGCTATGACAAAAGTCGAGAGCCTTGAGGAGTTCGAAAATATAGTAGCGGACGTCATAGTCGACGAAGCGAGGGTAAAGCGTGCGGAAGTCAGTATTGTTGATATATTCAAAGACAAGACTGGGCGTTTTGCTTTGATTATCCCTGACGACATCGAGAAGAGCGACGACATTCGGTCCACCCGACAGATTTTGGAGAATCTTGATTTCACGCTTTATCTTCTTCTTCTTGACCGGCTTCAAGACCTTGATCACGCATTTCTGATAGTTGACCACGTTGATTCCTTCAAAGACTTCAGAGTACTTTCCCCGGCCTAGATATGCCCAAATCAGTCTCTGCTTCTTCAAAACAGGCAGAACTCCATCACTCACCAATCTTGCGAACAACCTCGTAATTCTCCAACGCACCCCATGATATGTTCACACTATCATAGTCCCAATAGGACCGGGGCATATGCGTGTTGACATCTGCATAGACTCGCGCCATCTTGTGGTGTTGACGGAGAAAGGTCGTGCCCACAATTGGGCTTTCTGTTGGAAATGCCGAAAGCGGGGTAGACGAATGAACAGGCGACCAGATAAGAGACAAAACTCACGTACGCGTTGCAGACGAGACAGTTCTCGGTAGAACGGAGGACGAAAAATCAAAGCATTAGCGATCGACAACGAATACGACGTGACAGGGCAGCTGGATGGTCCGCAAATTGAATGGAGAGATGAGGGTTTTTATGGGATGGCTGGGCCATGACATTTTTATCTCGCTCAAAGGTTCCGGCCGCTCGTCTGGTGTCGATAGCCAGCCGCCGCTCTGATTGGTCCGGAGTGAAGGCGGTGAGGACAGCAGTTGATATTTTCCAGGAAGCTGCGCCTGACAAGATGGACGTTTCTTTCTCTTTTTCTTCTCGTTCAACCTATTCCTTACCTTTCTCAACTGCTCGGGAGCTGAAGCTGCAGTAGATGCTTCTTACGGGACAGTTTTCAACATGTTTTATGATCTTAACGTCCCATATGCAGCCGACGAGGCTCAATTGACTAATACCCTCAACTTTCTTGCCGAAGGTAAGCGATGGTGTTTGTTCTGGAGAGTAGCATCACTAACCTAAGGGAAACTTATCAGTTGGGTACACAACAGTTGCTCTATCACAAACAATGTCAGGCAAATTACCCCCGAGCTTGGCAGCTCCTCAGCTTCCATCTAATGCTCCAAAGTCCCTCACGCTGTTGACGCGCCTCAATCTCGTCCTGTCCGATCCATCCCAGAGTTACCGCATGGCAAATCTAATACCACTATTTTCGATTGTTGCAGTACGTCCTATGAACGAAAAGAGCCTGTTGAATGCTTGCACAAATCTCGATTGCGATTTGATTTCGCTGGATTTATCTGTCCGTCTTCCTTTTCATTTCAAATTCAAGACTGTCTCGTCCGCGATCTCGAGAGGGGTACGATTTGAAATATGCTACAGCCCTGGGATTACCGGAAGCGGATTGGAGGCCCGCAGGAATCTCATTGGCAACGCCATGAGTCTGATCAGAGCGACGAGGGGTCGAGGCATCATCATATCCAGTGAGGCTAAACGAGCGTTGGCCATCCGCGCACCTATGGACGTCGTCAATCTTGCATGTGTTTGGGGATTATCTCACGAAAGAGGCAAAGAGGCTATATGCGAGGAAGCCCGGAAAGTTGTGGCCTTGTCAGGTCTCAAAAGGACAAGTTGGCGCGGCGTTATCGATGTGGTTAATGGTGGTGAAAAGCCGGCGCCAAAGCAGGTCGATGATGCATCAAAGAAAGTCGAACAAACGGACACTATTCTGGATAAGAATGGAGACAATCTGAAACGAAAGGCTTCTGTGGAGTCTGCTCAGGAGACCGAAAAGCCTCTCTCCAAGCGGGAAATGAAGCGCAGAGCCAAGAAGGCCCGTCTCGAAGCTCATGTTCAGTCTTAAGTATCTGCATCAAGTACAACTATCTTCACTACGATATCGAAGAACCCGGCAAATCTATCTAAAGAGCCATGCCCGTTTTACTACATGAACAGCAGAAATACTCGGATTAGCAGGATGATATTATTGTTCTAGCTAAGATTTAATTCTCTGTCAACACAGTGGATAATTTTTCAGACCGAAACTCCTCGCTACAAAGGTCCTCCAATCGCCAACAATCGACACTTATCCACCGATCTTTATCGTCAACGCGGAATAAAGCGCAACAGTGTTGATATCTACACCGGCAGGTTGAGCAGGTGCTGTGGTTGTTGCTACAGTGGTTGAAGTTGAGCTTAATGTTGTGCTAGGGGACGTCGCGGTTATAGAAGCGGGCAATGCCGGTTGCACGAGTGACGTTCCGGACGTCAGAGACAAACTAGTAGTCGAAGAGACGATTGAAGTAACAGATGTTGTTGTGGCCGACGTAGCCGCAGTCGCTACGGCCGGTGACGATGCGCCCGCTTGACCGTCAACGGCCGTTGATTTAGTTGTAGTCGTCGAGCTCTCACTGGAGGCGGAGGACGATGCTGAAGCTGACGTTGACGATAAAGTCTGCGGACTAACAGATGGTTCTGTGGCAGCCGTCGTTGCTTGCATCATGAAGCCTGCCGGGCATGCACAGGCACAATTACAGGCATCTTGACTACTAGCCGCAACAGCAGCTGCTGCACTGGTTGCAGCATTTGCAATGGCAGAAGTGACGAAAGATGTGGCCTGCACACCTGTCGCAGCCGTATCGGTTGCATTTGTTTCTCCGGCCAGCGGGGTCACAAGGGAATTTGTACCAATCCCTGGAATGCTTATTGCAGGCGCCGTGGTTGATGTGGACGTAATGGCCGGTGCGCTAGCGGTTGAATCGGCTGTCACAACGACGGTACTTGGAGACGATACGACAATGACAGACACGCTAGCTAAGGGGGTCGCCGTAGTGGTTGTGGTCGTTGTCCCTTGCCCACCAACTTGAGAGATGATTATTGTCTCTCCTCCTTCGGTAATTGTGGCACCCCCGTTTCCGGCCGTCACGAAAATTGTTTGGGACGGTTGGACAGCTGCTGCGGTGCTTGTCACTATTCATCATCAGAATGAGCTTAGCTAGCGTTTGGGGTGTAGATAGCTACCTGCTACGGAAGAGGCTTGCTGGACGGCTTGTGATGAAACAGCTGCGGTCGTTGATGTCGAGGTTGACGCAGTCGCCGGATTCAAAGGTACGATAATGCCGACGGTTTGGCTGGTGCTATATTAGAGTTGTCACGAAGTGGGATTCTTGGAGGACCTACCTGGTCGCTGCACTCGCTGCATTCGCGGCACCCACAGCACTCGAGGAAGCCGCTCTGCTCGCGGTGCTTGCTGTGATGGCTACACTCACTATACTTCCAATATTCGCCTTGCTTGCTGCACTCGCTACATTCGTAGAGCCCACAGCACTAAAGGAAGCTGCTACGCTCGCGGTATTTGCTCCAATCGCTACACTCGCTATGCTCCCAATATTCGCCACACTTGCTGCACTCGCCGCATTCACGGCAGTCGCTGAGCTCGAGACCCGGGTACTACCACCATTCCCCTTGTCATTACCCTTCCCATTTTTATGATTATTTGCGTGTGTCTCGCCGGCATTTGTGTTGGTCCCGTTTGTTCCGTGGGGTGAGTGTCGATGAGCGACAACATTCTTCAACTTCATTAGCTTGGGCAGGTTCAATACCTCGGACCAACTTACATTGAACTCGGAGAAAAATGCGAGAAGACCGAACAGAATTGCTAGACGCATGTTGATGGTTTTCTTTTGGCTTCTTTTTTTTCGCACTCGAACAATTGTTCTAGCAGGGACCGATACTGCCTGCCAGCAAGCTACGATCGGATCTCCACCGAAGAAAGGAATGACTTGAGAATAGAAACAGTTTGGTTCAATAAACGATTAAACGTTGAATGAGAGACAGCAAAGAAAGTAAAGAAGTCAATTAGTCAGAGAAGCAGAGAATGTGAAATTGACTACTAGCGCTCTCATGTTGATTAAATAAAAGTGTGCGAGATGTTCCTGATTCTTCCAGCTCAAACCAAGGGGCATAACTACCGTCTGTCTCGGGTGGGACGCGTGTTCTATTTGAATATGAAGAGAACATGGTCATATTCTGACATGCTCCTGCCTATAAGGAGGAACTATTTCCTCAAACGGTCTCAAAATCGTCGCACTTTGAATCATTGCCGTGTGTGGCGTATCCCTTGGACTAGCTTTTTGGAACAAGCAGTGTGGTTTGTACTGCAGCACAGCGTTAATGACTTAGTGTACTGTCAGAATGTCATTAGGGGTCTCGGGATGTTCCTGTTTCGGGAATGATGAGGCGAAACTGTTCATGTGTCAGATGGGCTTGGCGGGGTTTAGCTGGTCTGAGCAGTGTACTCGAACACCTTAGTAATTACTCATTGAGGCATAGTTTTTACGCAGCTTCTAGCAATGTGTTAAGGATCAATTATCACATATCGACTACGTACGAGAAGGACTTGTTTATGAACTTGTGGTGAGTTTATTCCGGATATATATAGTAGGCGCTGTGCACGGAAACAATCGGCAAGGCATCAATTGATACTCAAGCTCCTTAACTTTCAGAAAGACCTAAAATGCCTAGATCCAGAATCTCCCCTTCAACCAGTAATCAACTAAGCACAAAACTAAAATTAAACCTCGTTTGAAGCCCATTACCTATTGTCAAAGCCTCAATGCCGCGACAAAATAATGGCGGAGCTTATCGTGCCGATAATCTTATCGATAAGATAAGCACTATCAACTCCGCCAAGAAAAAACATGCTCAACTTTTTTCTTCGCTCCGACCAAACTAGCTCCGAGACAACTTCCTCTGTCGATAGACAACAGTATCCATCTGAAAGCGAGAAATCTGATATCTGCTTTCAAGATGCTTCGTGAAGTGTAAGTCAATTCCCATCTGCGATTCGAATTTCGTTGCATCTCGTTCATTGTTCGTCGCTTTCTCGATGCTTCAAGGCTCTCAGGAACAGTTTCAAGTCAAAATACTAACATCGAGAAAATATAGAAAACCCAAAAACCCGCGCACAGCGCGCCTCCTCAAAAAGAAAGAACCCCAACTTATCGAACCCCCCAAACGCACCCTCCTCCTGCACGGCACAAAATGTCCCCTCCCACTCAACACTTTACTCAAGACGATCCACGGCCTCACAAACCCGAATTCCGTGTTGTTTCACAAAAAGAACGACAACGTGCATCCCTTCGAAAGCACGGAGAGCATTGAGTTTCTGGCAGACAAGAATGAATGCGGTATCGTAGTTTATGGGAGCAGTAACAAAAAACGGCCTAATTGTTTGACGCTTGCACGGATATATAACAAGAAGGTGTTGGAGATGTTTGAGTTATTGCTCCTGCCGCCTGCAGATGGAGAACCGATTCCGCCACCGAGTGCGCTCAAGCTTGAGATTGAGATTGGCATTAAGCCTATGATCCTGTTTGCGGGGAGTGTGTGGGAGGATGCTACATCCAACACTTATGCTATGATCAAGAGCGTGTTGTTAGATATGTTCAAGGGCGAAGAAACCGACAAAATTGATGTGGAAGGGTTGCAGTACTTGATGATGGTTGGCGCCGCAGAACCGGCCGAAGCAGGCCTCATGCCGCTCATTCATTTGCGATGGTACAAGATACGCACGAGACGGAGTGGACACAAACTCCCTCGCGTGGAGTTGGATGAGGTTGGGCCCAAGTTTGATTTTAGGGTTGGTCGTGTGCGCGACGCGGATCCGGATGTTATGAAGGAAGCTATGAAACAGGGCAAGAGACCCAATGAAGAAGGACGGACGAAGAAGAATATTACCATGGATGCGATTGGTGATAAGGTTGGTCGTGTGCATCTCGGTAAACAGGATTTGTCGAACTTGCAGACGCGTAAGATGAAGGGTCTCAAGAGGAGGGCTGGAGTGGATACGGATTCTGAGGATGAGGGAGAGGATGATGAGGCATCGAACTATGGTTCGGATGTCAGTGACGAAATCACGTTTGTGGATGAGGAGGCGCCCTCGGATGTGGATATGATGGATGTTGACGGAGATGAGAAAAGTCGTTCGAAAAAGCCGAGATTGGCTTGATTCCAAAATTAGTGCTACTTGTTTATTACATTTTGTTTGGCGTTGGTAAGGGTTGTGTATAAATCTACGTTGTTTGATGAGGGTATATAATAGTTCACTCCATATGTTGTCGCCTTGTAACCTGCGGTAAATCAAACACTGAATCCATAGGGCCAATGTTCGCCTATGAGCTTTGCAAACTTTTGCAAACCCTACCGTCTCCAGGACTCAGGAGTCCACATATCGACAGTATTGATGCCACCATGAAAAATCCTAAGAACATAGCATCGGAATCAGCTTCTACACGTGATAAGAAGTTTGTCTCGGATTTTCGCACAGACGACTTTTGTAGATCTCAACTCTCATGATACATGACTCAAAGTTTAGCAATTCGGCAAGTCGCTTCTAATCAAACTTTTTGTTGGAATCTTCTCCCGAAACGTATGGGCGGTTATGGATAAGGGCGCAAATGCAAATGTGGATGCTATTTCGTCAGTTGAGCAGGAGACAATGTTAAGGACTCGTTTTGTATGGCTTGTTTAGACATTTGGACATTTCTCCCAAAGTGAGAGGGGGGAAGAATTTCGGACACGGAGATTGATAGTCGGGGCAAAACGAATGACTAGAAGAAGATAGGCATCCCAGCACCAAATAGGTACTAATTGAAGTGCCGACATGTTTCTCATCTGGATCGTTACTTAGTATATTGATATTGTCTTCCACAACATTGGGAAAAGCGCCTTTGCCCTTGCCAATCTGTATGTGATAAGAAGCGACGTCTAGGTTTGACACTTTCCCAACCTAATCTCTGTCTGTCAGCCACTTTCTTTCCATCTCCAGATCCCCACGGGCCCGGACACGATGTTCCTTATTTGTATGGGGCAATGGCTGAAGACCTTTTTGTCGACCCTAGATGGTCATCACAGCGGTAGAACGAGCGGATCGAAAAAGAAAAAGAAAAAGAAAAAGAAAAAGAAAAAAAAAAAAAAATAAATAAAAAAGCGCGTCACGGATCGAACTCAGCACCCTGCAGCTACCGCTCGTGGGCCCTCATGTCACCGCGAAACAACTCTGTCAACCTTCTCCAATTATAATGAGGTTGAAGAAACAGCTAGTATGGACCGGTCCTCCGAGGAGCTGGGCCACAACCACTTTGTTTCGCGGTGAAATGACTAAGAACCTGAGGAAAGCGGCACCGCAGGCAGATTACTGCTGAGTCATCCGGACTTACTAGAGCACCAAATCCGACAAATCTGACAAATCTGAGGCAGGCGAGGACAAGTATTCTATCGTGAAGATAGTTCAATGTCTTGGCATGGATATTAAATTTGGGACTAGACAAGCCACACCCCACTGTGGGGTATGCGGTGCATATCAAATATCAAGCAGTGGAGCAACATACATGACCTGGTATTTCCACGCAACTGCCCTTTGCGACGGATCGTCTTGCTAGCTTTTTGCATGGAAACACTGACAATGTGAGCAAGGATGGGTTCTGCCACTATTTGGCTTCGTCTACCCCAACCCCAGACGTCCATGAAACATTGGATGAAAATAGGCAGCACTTGCTTTTGATTCCTCTCTTCTCTTACCTCTTGGTTCTCATCCTATCGTCGTCACGAAAAAGCAGATTTTCTGAATTCTGCATCGTATTCGTCAACATAAATCTCAGAAACTTACCTTTGACGTTGAAGAAGCATCTCTTGAAGAATCACCTGGGGATAGTTCAACTCCAGCATCCTAGCCCACATTCTTTCTTGATGACGCACCCATCGATTCGTATTATCCAAACTCTCCAAAGTCCTGGTCTGCTTATGGAATTCGGGAGACGGAGAAGAAGGATCGCTCTGCTGGCGGCGCATAATCTCATCTCTTTGTTCAGATGTACAGCCCGTTCGATGGTCAAGCGAACACCATTCTCTATTCGGAACTATGCATGCTGATTGCCATCATGGAACATCGAGTCAATCAGCGAAGAGTGGACGAAGAAGCTGAGCAGGAAGCTGTAGTAGTGCTGAACTTCACGAAAAGATTGGACGGTACGATTTCGAGATCGCAGACGAGAAGCACTTTCCGATTCTGTGGCTCTCTTATGTCAGAGTACAGCATGCGAGGGTCATTTTTGAGATCATGGACCACCTCGACACACTACGAGTTTGCCAATAGCAGCTTTTTGACTTGACAAAGATGGATGCTCGTAAATTCAACATATTCGCTGAGGCATTTCTCAGCCAGCCCAGAGTTTTTTAGCCTTGATAGGATCGGGCCATGTATTCCGGTTGAAAAGAATTGTTATCCTGTTGAAAAACGGCCTCCAGTAATGAGTTCACTCCTCCCCTTGGTGCTGGAGTCTAGTAGTCATATCAATATCATTCAACGTAACCACAAGATTCACCGCAGCAACAATCAGACAAACTCTCAAGCTCTGGTTGAAAGAATCACTATACGCGATTCTAACAGCCTGTCGCGCAGCCTCATCAAGTGTCCCCAAAATCTGCGTATTCGTCTGCTACCCCTCTATCTACTCTGGTGTCAATTGTCAATGGTCAACCCTAGTACGTATAACTATGGTCTTGTGCCCCTATACCTGCATTATGAGGAATTCTTATAGGCATGGAAGCCTGTAAGCAATTTGTTAATTAGCTGGGTGTCAATCTGAGCAATAAATTCAGCTGAGCTGGCTCTTCTTTCTTGTTTTTCGTAGCTATCATCTCTCATGGATGTTTTACCAGTGGTACTGCTTTCAGGAGGGGGTCATTATGATAAAACATCTCATGTTCCGCTAGTTATTCAGATATGCCAAACATAGTCTCCAATACCGAAGAGCACTCCTTCCTCTCACGATCGACGACCACGGCGGTTTGCTTTCCATCCACGCCCTTCTCAAAGGTAAAAGATAGCTGGCCGAGATGGATCCATTCCAGGTCTGGGAATGTGGCGACGTAGTTCTCGGCATGCCGAGCCATACGCTCACGATGCATCCACTCCCACGCCATCTCTGACAAATTGGCCCCCGCCAGCTGGCCCTCGCGAGCTGCGATCTCCGTGAAGATGGCCAGGTCAGCTGCATCTGGCTGGCGGACGTCGTAATAGTACGCGCTACCGTAACCATCCCGGGTGAAGAGGATTCTCTTTAACTTGCGTAATGGAGAAAGGGCATTTCGTATAGCGTCATGGTCAACAAGCCAGTTATGAACGATACTTTGATAACCGGAGCTGATATGCAGTTGCTCCAGTGGGGTGAGAAGAGCGAGACATGTAAGAGAAGAGTCTGGTATCGTAGTCCCTTGCCATATCAACGAAAGGACTTTGAGATTCGAAAATGATGCTAGGACAAGTATAACTCGTTCTAGAAAAGAGGGCAATTGGCTAGTTGCAATGCCAAATTCCTTCAAATGATTATTCTGTTCCAAACATCGCAATGTTGCCGTGTTAGGTATCCAATGTATGCTAGTCCAGATCAAAGTGTGGAGTTTTGGAAAGTATCCTATCTCATCCAAGCACTCTCTTGTCGATTCCCTGTTAAAATCAACAAGCAAAGTAGACAGTCGCCGAGCTTGTAGGAAGCTTCGCAACGTTGAGCCAGCAACTAAATTATCAACCCCAAGATAGAGGGAGCAGAGGCGAGAAAATTTGGCTGTAAGAAACACTAACCTATAAGCATGGATGCTATAGTATTTAAATTTTAGAAATTGAAGAGTAGATGAGCATGCTTGAAAGAGGCTGTTGAAGAATGGAGATGGTTCGAATGAAGTAAGCCTCTCGTGGGGGAGATAATGCGCCAGGTCAATATCGATATCAAGACTTAAAAGTGGCCATAAGGTTTTGCCTTCCAGTTCGACGGGCAGAGTTTCGGGATCAATATAACCATGAAGCTTGAGATGTCTGACCGTAGAAGCCCTCAAACTAGTGAGTATATCGCGCTCGACTGCAACTTGCGTCCTCCAATTGATGGTTTCTAGGTGTGGCAAACCAGTGAAAACGAGATTCAAGCGAGGATCGTAAATACTTTTGTCTTCATTATTCCCCTCATCCTCCTCAATAGAGACGTCGCGCAACCCATCTATCACATCGATCTTGTCATCACGATGCTGGTTGCTTGACGTGATATAACGGATACACGCACCAAGGGATGGTTGACGCGTGAGGCCGCCCTCGGTGATAGACATAGATCGCTCAGTAGCTTCGCGAACGAGAACGTCATAAAGGTGATGTGACCGCTCGCTATCATCAAGAACAACATTGGCAAACTGACAGGATCGTGCCAGCTGGCGACAATCCGAGTTCACGAATGCCAGGTTTGCCAGTGTCTCTTTGTCCGATTCTATGTATTTGATGATTTCGGATAGAATCTCAACTGGGAGTTTAAATAGGGGACTGTCCTGCGCTGCAATCGGCCTTCCTTCTAGAATTCTGTCTAGTGTAAGGGGCGACGCCTTGAATGTCATGGAAAATGGATTCTTGGGATCCATGGCTGAGCGATTGAGCTGTTGGATCTGGTTCAAGTTCGAGGGTGCCCGGTCTCTTGCATTTTCAAAGATTATATCAGTCGTACAGTAGTTATTAATAAAGGATAAACAACAACCCGATGTTCCTAGAACGTTGGATTTGTAAGTAGAAGCCACAGCCACACAGGACGTCGTTAAACGGTTAATCTGATTCGTTCGTGCACGTCAGGCTTACAGGGACGGACCTCGTATCGGATATTATAATTAGATGGTCAAGGATAAACAATGCACACGCATTATCGTACTTCGCTAGTATCTATAGACTGGTGGTTTCGATGCTTCTGATAGTGATGCTGCGGCAATGTTCGAATAGTTTTATGCCTGTTTTCTAAGGCATGAATATGGTCACGTGAGCAGTGACGTCGTCGGCAGTGCTTCGCGGACGTTCACATGCCGAGGCCTCGGGTTCCCCAGAAACTCTTTTTGCCTGTCAAGCGGGATGCCACCCCAGCTTCATCCGAGCAACCTGCTACGATTCTTCAGGATTTCTCTCTATAAACCAGCCTTCAATGATATCCCGGATTTGTTTCAACAGTTTGCAGCTTCATGACCGCGCTGATTCTCTGGACTAGAATCACTTGAGAGTTCTCGGCTCATCTACGGCCCTTTGTTTCAACCGGCTAGAAATTGTTTGCCAGCCGAGAACGTCCTGTGATCATGGATTCCATCATGGTAAGATCTGACGGTTCCTGTTGGCTTAGTTGGAACTAATTGTTTATTCTGCGACAGGATACCCTCGACGCCATCGCGCTCAATCCAAATCTGAAACCTCTCCTGACACTCCTCAAAGCCGCCCGCAACGGCGCCGTGTACGGCGCCAAAGTCCGCTTTCCACATGCTCTGGTGTAAGCCTCAAATGGATATCCCCGGTCGCATACACTTATATAACCATGTTTTGATGCAGGATGATATTCCTTTTCCGGTCGGGAACGTAAGTCTTCTGCCGCCCGGACAGCTTACGAAATTTCGGCACTGACGTTGCGTCGATAGGTTCCGCGAAAAAGTCAAGCTCGTCCTCAAGGCTACCCGACAACATGCCAGTAACCTCGCCAGATTCGCCGTTATTTATAAGAGTACAATGTTTGCGATGAAATATTTGAATCCTGCGGGGGCCAAGGAGGGTCCATATGACACCTTTTTTTCAGGTCTGCTAGGTGGTTATGTCGTCTTTGGCAGGCACCCGGGCAGTGTTAGCCAACAGGTATGTCCCTTCTATCCCGCCTTTCTCTAAGATGACATGTCTCTGACTTATGGAAGATCGTCATATACGTCTTCGCCCGAGTCGTACTCGCCCTCGCCAGTCTTTCCGTGCAACCGAACATGCACCCACTCTCCTCCCTCATCACACCCGAGGCTCGTTCGCGGATACAAGATAATGCATGGCCGGCATTTGCGGCACTCAGCTGGGCATCTGTCATGTACGTGTTCCGATGGCATCCAGAGTCCATCGTGAACAGTTTGAGGAGTAGTATGACATACATGTAAGTCCCTCCAACACCTCTTTTATCACGAACAATCGTACTAATAACCTGTTTAGATACGTCGACTCCGACCACTGGACATCGTTCCACAACTTGTTGATACACAACAAATGATAGAGGGTCATGTCTTTAGATAGGTATATATCATTCATCAGGCAAGGAGATGCCTTGTAAGAGGCGTTTGTGGCGTTCTTTTTTCTTTGGTGGAGAGTGTGTCTATTATCGAATGCTGGGTATATATGATTTGTTGTTAGTCCTGTTTGCATTTGCTTTTTTGCATTGATAGAGCACGTACCATTGAATGAGATATCGATATTCATCTCACCTTGTTGTATTAATGTGTACCGAGGTCCAGATTACCTAGGTACCTGCATAGGCTGTCAACCACGACAGATATCCGAACCAATAAAAACATTACAAAGCAAAAGAATAAACCCGAAATCGTAGCAAGTCGGGGCAATTCCTAGATGACGGACTTCCTTGCTATCTTAGTCACTTACCTACCCCCTGGGCCCTGGGCGGCATTGCGAACCACCTAGGGTTTCACGAAACCTGGCAAGGGTTCAAAGTGCGACAAACTCGTTTCTTCGACGACTGTTATCCAACTGACTACATACCTAGTGCATACTCGATATCTTATTATTTCTCAAAACATAAGTCAAACATGTTAAGGCAGTTTTGAATCACTTATTACTCCTATCTTGTCTGATCTGGCTAGTCGTCCGCGTGTACTATCACCGTCAGGGAATCGGATTAGGGCTAACGGGCCATCCCTCCGAGTCAGAGGAGTACATGAAACAGGAGTTTCTGACATTCGTCAACGACTCAACGCATGCTTCATGATTCATCTTTCTGAGGGTGAGTAGTGAAATGAATCATTTCTGCTACAACTAGTTAGAAGTCATGAAATATGGCAAGAATAGCCTATACACACCAGAAAATGATACACCGATATAGGTACATACGTACTTAGGCTCGGGATGTCATTAATGACTCTCAAACATGAATCATACAACCCCCGTCTCAGCCTCATGCAAGGCTTCGTCAAACGTAAATTTCCTTGTCTACAAACTATACGAGTAAGAGGTTACAAGTCACGTATATAATTATCCTGCACGCCGAGCCTTGGAACAAAACTTTTACTTTCTTTTGTTATTGTTGTTGTTCGATTAAAGCGTTCATTGAAACCAGCCAAGAAGTCGATACCTGCAGGACGGGCTCGACGATACCTTTCGATTCTTCCATTCATTTGATATTTTATTTTTGGTCCTTTCTTTTCGATACCCTTTCTTTCTTGGCGCGATATAACACAATGCGATTCATACAATTAACAAGTCTTGTCGTTGCGGCGATTATGGGTGCTGGGATGGTGGACGCGAGACCGCATTTATATGATCATCTCACGGTAAGCCTTTTTTTTTTTTTTTTTTTTTTTTTTTTTTCACCGTATGAAACATGAATTTTTCAATTTCTGACTGAGAAAATTATAGAGAAGCGATATATCCCTCGCAGCAGCATACATAAACAACCTCCCCGCCGACGAAATAATCACAAAACGCTTCCCAGAGTCATCCCCTACCGCAACCACCACCAGTGAAGCCGCAGACGGAGAAGTCCGCCATAGAATCGACATCACGGATAGAGAGTACCTCGAAGCCAGAGCGGAAGCACCGCAAAAGAGACAGAGTCATTATAAATTTAGAATTGGGAGTGATGGGAAACCTGTTAGAAGAGGGTTTATGGAGAGGAGAGCAGAAGCAGATACAGAGGAGGAAGGGGAGATTTTGCCGATTGCGGCGTTGCCGATTAAGAAGAGGAGGGAGATTGTTGGGATGAGGGTTTTGGCGAGGGGGGAGTAAGAGGGGTGTTAATGGCGTTGATGTATGGGGGATGACATGGTCGGTCTGATCTGGAATTAGATGGCCCAATTAAGATTGTATGACACTGCGCGGGATGAGTTAGGGCTTGCGACCGAGCCCTAACTCCATGTTGCTCGGATAGGCAAACGATGACTATTTTACCACATGTGTGCCGGCTCAAACGCAATCTTTTTATGAATCAATGTATATTCTATATATTCGAATGAGTGTGTATTAATAAAAAACAACCCGAAATAGTGTGGTTGTAGCGATGATAAGTTACCCATAGCCCTAACAGGACGTATTTCAGTCTCCCTGATACCTGACCCCATATGTATCCACGTTCCAACGCCTTTTAACCATCACCCATTGACCATGACCCTATGCGGAAGAACCCTTTGCGCCAAGAATAATTCATAGCACATAGAATGAATGTTGCATGTTCAGTCCCACGGCCTCCTCGGTATTTTCATTTCCGTTGCGATCAGTCGTCTCGGTATTGAGTCTCGCAGGATCGACGATGGCTCCGACTCGATGGATATGAGAGAGAATAGGGTCGTTCTCGATAAGGAAGGGATCAGGCTGAGGGTCAACGCCAGCGGCCCAGGAACCGACAAGGCTGAGATCTTGTTCGTCCGCGGATAGCCGGGGTAGGGCTTGCATACTACGCCTAATGAGGAAATGAGTAAACGATCAGGACTTGAGCTTACGAGCACATCGCACCACTCTTGAAGAAAGGAAGACATAAAAGAAGTAGAAGAGAATAAGGACAACAGTAAAAACGATACTGACTGATGAGCAAAGGCAGCCTCATTAGCAATTGGATCCATGTTCTCTGTGGTGACAGTTGCGCTTTGTGCTGAAGCTCCGGTACCAGATGGTGCGTTGGTGTAGGTCTGGGAGCTTTGAAACGGTGGTTTATGGGGCATTTTAGACTCTTGCGGAAGAGAGACGTGTTGCGTTGGGCCTTGAGGTAAGTCAATAACTGTGTCGGAGCGTTTGGCTTCCATGCTGGTGACTTGTAGAGTGGGAAGGCCAAAGGTAGTGACAAGACTCAATTGAAGATAGATCTGCTAACTTTGAACGATAAAATCAAGGACAAGAGACTGAGTGCTTAAGTGGAGAGAAATGAAGTAGTAGTCATGGATCTTTTAATAATGATTTGGTTTTTGATGGGACATTTGGACCTCTTTATATTCTTCTTTACATGTTGCTCTATCCGATACGTAAATCTCATGTTGTCTTCCACTATTGGCTTGATTTGATAAACGTGGGCCGTGTCCTGAAAAAAAATTTTGATCCCTTATTTTTCAGGTTTCCAGCAGAGACTGGGCGGAGATCCGGGTAGTGTACCCAAATCCGTTCCATGATCTGCGTAGTTAGTGCGGAGTAATCAAGGCTCCATTAAGTGGAGTTGACGATTCGGGAACTACGTATTCATGAGCCTTGGTATGTACCTTTTCAGGTTTACAGTACGTACCGGTATTCCTAACTTTACACTCCATTTAGCCCCCTTTGATACATTATCATGCCATCGGCCGACCCCTCTTATCCTCGTCTTGTGTCGTCTGGACTTTGTCGCATTTACTATGTAGCTTGGAGATTTAGTTAGTGGCTCTCTGAGACCCATTATCCAGCCAGAAGTATAGATTTTACCCACTTTTGACTCCACAGTACTCCGTAGGCCTCGAGAATCCACATGGGATCTTGGAATAGGTAAACGACCACGACCACATGCGAGCTGGCACAGTGATTCAATGTATATTTCATATCAAATGAGTGTGTATGAACAAAAAGAAATTAACCCGAAATGGTGTGCTTCGTAAACGAAAGTAAGTAGCACGATCATACATGTAAGTGTTCTATTTCCCAGTCGGCTGTGTATCTTGTTCATAGCGCCATTTTAACCATTGACCATTACTCATAACCAGTTGTTGAAACAACCCTTTGCGCCCAAAAAACCTTAATAGCACATCAAATAGTAGACGTTGATTATTCTTTTGGCGTCTTGCGATGTAGACTGGCTCTGACAAGCTCGACGGCCTCGTCGGCTCCGACTGGACTGGCATTTTCTCGGTTCTCGGCGTTCATGGCGGCACCGGCTCGGTGGATTGTAGATAAGATAGGATCGTTCTCGATAACGAAGGTATCAGGGTGTGGCTCGGTAGCCCAGCCGCCGGCGTGGCTGAAATCGTCTTGATCCGGGGTTAGGGCTTGCCTATGCCTAATCGGGAGAGAAGGGGTTTAGATGACGTCTGAAATTGGAGCTTACGAGCGCCACCATATCACTTTTTAAGAAGAGAAGAAAGCATAATTACTGACTGATAAGGAAAGGCAGCTTGATACTGATGCGCTTCAACGTGTTCCGTAAGGGTAGTTACGCTTTGTCTAGTAGCTCCATCTCCTGTACTAGAGGGTGCCTGTGTATAGGTTTGGGAGCTTTCTGATGGGGGTGAATGAGAGTTGTTGGGCTCCTGTTGGAAGGAGTTTTGTTGCTTGGGGTCTTCAGGCAAAGAAGAAGATGATTGAGAGTGTTGCGCCTCCATACTGGTGACTTGTATGTATGGTCCTGGTTGCTAGGTCTAGAAGGTGAAAGGCAGTGATATGATTGGATTGTGAAGCTCCGCTGACCTGGATCGATACAACCAAGAAAAAGAGATGGAGTACTCGAGGAAAGAGAAAAGAGAGTCAAGCTGGTGCTTATTTTGAAATAGTCTGTGAGCTTCGATGGGAATTCTATACCTCTTTATATAGTTTATGTGTCTAAGAAGCGTAAGATCAAATCTTCTTAGAAGGAGCATTCAATCAAGTTAGCCTGCCTCCTTGTGATCTTGAGTCTGTTCATGAGTTCGACATTTTAATTGTAATTCGGACTGGACCGACCAGTACGGTGGTAGTAGCGGCAGTCACGATAGGACACAGCCTCTAGGGGCCGGCGATGTTGGCATCATGTCGCAGAGGCTCAGGCCGCGCCCCACCCGCGGTTAGTTTTCAGTGTGATCTCGAATTCTAAACTCCATCCGTGACCCATGATTGGCCGCGGATGGAGCTAGCGTTGTCCCGGCCAGTCAGATAATGCCTTGCCTCATGCCATTGAAATATGTAGTCGGGCAGTATACAACGATATACGTATATATAAACTAAAGTCAAGTCTAGATCAACTGATGTGATGCCGGGACATCCAAAAGTCTCCCTAGCCATATTCGTGCGCCAGAATCCATCGAGGCAATTCCAAGTAATGCAGGCGAAGGCAATCAAAATTTTTGTCTTACTCCGCCTGGACGATAATAGTCAGTATAGTATGATGTTTGAACTATTTTAGAGTCAAATGGATGGCAGGTACCACTAGGTCTAGTTCGTGTTTTCACATTCACCCGGGTCAGAATTGTTTGGCGGTGGGTATCGGGTATCTTGTGTACATGTGGTGACCCGACTAGCTCGCTCCTATTCGTTGTTATACGTGCATCCGGGGGGGGCCAATATTCCCGCCACGATTGGTGCGGTGAATCAGGTCGACTCATGATGTATCCGATTTCAGTTTAAGGTTTATTTATGCATTGACGCATTGACGAATTGACGAAAGCTCGATCATGTCTCCGGAATAGATGCCGCCAGTCTAATTGGACCAACGCAACTGCGTCTGGGCTGTCGGCTTCTAGAAACTTAGCAATTAGAAAGCTAGCCCATGAAGTGCTGCACTTACATAGTCAGGATCCCCTTACTCAGCGTGCAGATGCCTACCTGGAGAATTATCTGTCTAGACTGAAAGGCATACCGTATGAATGGCAACCATCACATATACTAAAGCCCTTTCTAGACCTTGCAAGTCCGATAACTGAATGTCAATCGGGTGCCTAGCCATTGCTCTTTTACTCACCAATTCAATTATGGTACCTATTAAAGGATTTCTTAGACCGTGAAAAATGAAACGCATTCAAAGACCAATCCCCGAATTTGAAGTTCAAGTTGACATTATCGCTCTAGTCATTCTGGGTATCAAAAAGTCTAAGATTATGTGTTACTCTTCAATGTTCAGATAGGTATGTGTTCCTCAACTTTTTTAGACATAATAAACGGCTCCCAAAAACAGAGTTGTACAATTTCGAACGAAGTATGAAACAACTCTTATATTCCTACACTTAACTTTCCAGGAGTGATGGGTGGCGGAGCTTACAGTATGATTTAGGGTGGAGGAAATACATGGGCAGCCAGATCTGGAATTAGATGACCCAATCTAACCTGTAGTGCGTACCTGGTCGGGATGTATAGAGTTATCGCGACCGTGTTCATGCCCTAATCCATGTCTCAGGATCTTGGGATATGTAAACGCCGTCTGGATGAAGTCCATTTTACCACCTACGTGCTGGCACAAGTGCAATCTATGTATAAATCGGTATATATTCTATATATTGAGTAACATTGAAGTGTGTTGTAATAAACATAACAAATTCTATGGTATTGCCATGATAGTAAGCCCCGTTTCTTCCAGTCCCCAATGTTTCGCGCCGTTGTCCATTACCCACAATCAGTTTCCAAGTCCTTTGCGCCACAAAATGCTCAAGAGCATCTTAAATAAATGCTCCTAGATCCCGTTACACCTTACGGTGTAAGCTTGCCATAAGAACCCCCACGGCCTCCTCCTTTGTATCTTCGCCCTCACCCACGGGGCAGGCAGGCCCATGTTCTGCATTCGCAACGTTGACGGCAGTTTCGGATCGATAGTATGGAGATAGTATATAGTCGTTTCCGATAACGAGGGTACCGTCGAACGATTTGATCGTCGTATCCCAAGAGCCTATGTGGCCGAGATCTCGGTGCTGATCCGGGAGGGAGACCTGGTTATACCTAATTGGGCAATTTTAGATAACGTTGCGGAATTGAGCGCATGGGCATAAACATCAATATAAGGAGGGGGAAGGAAATAAAGGAAAGAAAAGAATGGAAGAAAAGCGGCCACTAACTGATGATCCAAAGCAGCTTGATCAGTGATGGGGTCAAAGTTCGCTGTGGTGGCGGTCATACTTTGCCCTGAACGCCCGTCACCCGTACCAGAAGGTGCGCCAGTGTAGGTCTGGGAGCTTTGTGACGGCGGTGGATGAGAGTCGCCGGGTCCTTGGAAAGAGCCTTGTTGCTCGGGGCCTCCAGGCAAAGCAGTAGATGAATGTGGGTGTTTGGGTTCCATGATGGTAACTTGTTGGTGTTGTTTTTGGGTGATAAGTGTTAATGGTTGAAGGTTGGAGTGACCTTAATGATAGATTGGCTGGGGGTCACTTCGTTGTTGCTAGAAGGATGGATGTAGTAAAAAAGAAAGGAGAAGATGAAAATTTAAGTGTTGTTCTTCCGCAATGTCAATTCCATGGTCGATGGGAAATTAATCATCTTATAGTTTGTGCTGAAATTTGACTTGGAGAGGAGCAGAAACGGAGACAGACAGACACTGCCTAGGTAAGAGGATAAGCACCCATCCGACTGTTCCTCTTTTTTTCCTTGCAATACCCCACGGGTATCGTATCGACGATACAGCCTCGAGACGAGTTTTGTATTCGGTATTTCTTACACTATTACAACCTCAAGATTAGACGGCTTACGATTGTGGCGCCTTGCGGGGTTCGTCATAGGCTGGGAGCCTTGGGGACGATACAACTAAATACAAATTTTTACGGCGGTAGAGACACCAGACCAGGAGCAGTGGCCACCAGCAACCGCCCACTGACTACTCCGTACTTACCTGGCATCAGCGGTGTGTGGCCCTTCCTTCTCTTCCCTCTTACCTCAGTAATTTACGTAGCACGTACAAGCCTTGTAATACTAGAATCACTCGAGGCGTCTGCTCTTAATGTGACCAGATGAGGTTAGTTACATCCAAGTTTGAAGTAAGTGTGTTCGTCAGACTGCCATGGCGTATTCACCTACGTAATAAATACAGTCGTCCAACCTACATTCAATGTTAAAATACAAGGATTTGCTCATATTTTAGCTCTAGCAGATTGTCTTGGCTTGTAAATCTCACCAAATTGTAGCTCTAATGCTTATATATTGAGAACCAGATATTAGTAGATGAAAACATCTCAAGGTTCGCTTGCATGTACTCGAACATACGTGGATTAACTCATCAATCGAAAGCATCACGGCATCTGTAACATACAGAATTGCATTTCGACTACACTAGGTAATTCTCGGCAGTCAACAATCCATTTGTCAACAGCCAGCTGCCATTATCAGTCCCTTATTCCATTCAACCCCAAAATAACAAAATTTGTCGTTTGTTGCGCTCTGAAACAAGAAACCAAGTCTGGTTTTCACCGTTTCGGTCACCTACGATCCGCTGGCTGTAATTGGCTACGTACTACCTACGCTAGTATCCAATTTCCGTGTTTCCTCCACTGGGGCGACGGAAGGAGCCGTGTACGTATTACAATACGCACCCATCGCCGTACCAGGGACTTCAAAGCAGAGCAGAGCCGCCTCGAAAATGAACCACCGCCCTACGAGTACGACCAAATACAGAATTTACGTAACAATCCTGTAATAGATACACAAACAACTAAAATAACCAACTTCTGATTGACGACGAGGATCGCCAAACCTGCGCCCTGCTAGTTTAGGTCAGGTATGGTATTAAGTAACTCAAAAGATTTGGAGCCATTAAGCATCATCTAACCTTCAATTTCTGTTACGGGCTTATCTATGCATCCATAGTCCAGTCTGCCCTAAAGGTTGGTTCAGTCCTAACTCTACTGAGTAGTTGGTGGTACGCATCCGGACGATAGCTAGATCATTGAAGTTCGCACCAAGTGACGTGAAGCCTTACTCGTACGTATTTCGTATTTACGGAAACGTCCGCGTATCCGGTACCGCTAGTGTAGATCAAGGATCTGACAAAACTATTTTAGTACGTGCTTGTCATTTGACTTTCTGGTGGAGCAATCCCCAGCTGACTTAGCTAAGACAAAGATTCATTAGAGCTTGGCCGAATCCTGCTTAGTAGCGCGGTGTTGCGGTGATCAGAGTCCTAAGTGTACGGACTACAGTCTTGCAGTTCCGTCCGAAAAGTTCAACAAGAGCTCAAGTACGTACCGTACATGCTTACTGGGATACTCCATCATTAATGTCAAGGTATTGGAAATACGCCTACGTAATTGCCTATCTCTGGGTCTCGGTGTTATGTAAATTCAAAGATGAGGAAGAGAGAACGGATCGTACTAACCCTTATTGAGTAAGAGGTACAGATCTCAACTCACTACAGTATCCAAAAGTCTTCAACCATCAACGAATTTATCTAACTACACTAGGCAATGGTTTGAAAAGTCCCGAGTAAGTTTGGAACGAGAGGAAAAGTGGTACGTAACTAACTCAGCGGCAATGATTCCCAGTTCCGAAAGCTTACCAGGGTTATTTGACCGTGCTATGCGTTCGCATGTGTCCCTGCATGCGATTGGCGTGGCGTAATAATACCCGGCGTATCAAATTGTAGCAATTTTTGAGTCCATCGACAATTCGACATCATGATCCGCCAGCTCCATTTGCTTTTATGCCGTGCTGCAGCATGATTAGTACTCCATAGTAAGCTGTGACTTTTTTTCCCACCTGAAACCGACCTTGCTGACCGGGCTCAATTAAACTATTCCTACCAATTCTAGCTACGTACCTACGTAGTTAGTTGACTCGATACTTTACTAATATCCTTTAGTTCTAGCTTGGAATCGAGGGTACCGGCTTCCAATGCGGGTCAATGGTCTGTGGTCTGTCGAGACAAGCTCGTAGGTGGCCGTTACTAGTACTCAGTCAAGTGAGAGCAGTGCCCACTTAATATCGAAGCCGGAAAGCTTCGAAACCGGTGACAATTTCATGGAAGTGGAAAAAACCTAAACTGGGTTTGCCGAATCGAGATGGATGTGATACTTGTTGTACAGTGTGGGCGGCGGCCCACATTCTTAGGTTTGGTGGATGTATTTAGTAACTTTTGCTTAGTACGTACGTAGTAAGAAAGAAAACAAAATATCTCTACGTGAGTACTTCGAAAAAGAAAAGTCCTACTCGATGGTTTAGGTTTCGGAGAATTCAGTACAGGCCTCAAACCAACCACGACAAAAAAGAATCCATATTCCAGGGGAACCCAATGTGGAGGAGATGTATTCGTACGTACGGGTTACGTACTCCATACCGGTTCCCCGGGTTCCTGTAAGTTTTGTATGTACTAGTACTGTTGCATACCAATCTTTCAGTACGGGATCGCCATACGCGCCTCCTTCACTCCCTCTTTCAACACAGTCTCCATCCTTAGTCAATATCAAGCCATGTATTCGCATCGTAATCCCTTTTCGCCTCTGGCTTCTCGTACGTCGTTCTCCTCCTGCATCTGACCCGATAGAGCTAAACAGATTCAAGCTTGGATCATAATGTATTATACAATCTAAATAACAAAAGGAATTTTGACAGTCATCACTCGACTACACCTTTTTTTGTCAAACCGCAACAAGAACCGAGTTAGTAATGCATACTAACATTTAAGGTCGAATACATGGTATGCATAGCGATACCGGCATATTTTAGCTACAGACGCATTGCTAGCTACTCACTCTAGTATGCATGCATCCGGTAAGCTGTGGGTGTCCATAGTTCCACACTTAACTAGAAGGTTAGTACCTATGTGATCGCTGCCAACAGCTATGGTAGGTCGAACCATTCAAGCTGAAGCTCGAGAAATAACGTTCAGCGAAAATTGAGTTTCGAGGATCATACGTAGTACATACGAAGTACAGACTCCACAGTGCCGTAGAGCGATTCTGGAATCCGAAACTCCGTACTGCATCGAAGCTGTATTTTGCGTAATGTGATACCGTATCTGTGTATCAACCAGCTGTGGGCAATGTGGGGTATGTAGATCGCGGACACACAGCCTTCTCAGGCTTCTAGAAAACCGGCAGCGAGTCGGCGACGAATCGACGATCTCCGTACCTTACTCTTGGCCTGCGCCCGTAATCCACCAAAAGAGCAATTTGACAAAGACGCTTAGACACCGTCCACCTGTGAAAGAGGGGGGAATTTTTTTTCTCCTGAATGCAGTGCATGGTCATTAATGAACTAGTGTTTACAGTACCGTACTTGGTTATCTGGTTACGTAGTCGACTCGAATTGACATCTGGACCCTTGCCCCAACGGGAAGACTTGGAGACTCCGCACTCCTGATAACGGCTCCTATGTAATACGTATGAGTCAATCAATGAATTGCAGCGGTACCTGGCAATATTCGGTAAGAGCGATGGTTCATTGGTTGGATGTCAAACTCGATCACGCCATTTTCAACGACTTTATCACAGTCACTGAATGGCTTACACAGTTGAAATTACTTACTTATAGTGCAAGAATACGTCTGTAGCTGTGGGCGAGGATGAGAGTTCGAGAGAAGAAGCCGGACTCAGGTCGGCCTTCGGGTGGACTGGTGGTTGTATTGGTGCACCCCAACTCGCGCTTATCATTTCTTGCCTGTGTGAAGGCGACGTTATTCCAGAACAGCTTTTCTGATAGTAATGCGTAGTACATAGACACGGCCAAGTTTACGGCAGTTATACGGAGACACTGGATGACATCGAAGAAGAGAAGTGCTACGTAACTACGGAGTGCGTAGTAGTCAATGACAAACTCAACGTCTTGTAACAAACAAATACAGATATCTCCATCATCAGTGCACAGCCACATCCCCGGCAAGGCCATTTGATTGGCTCGGACGGCCAAGATGCCAAGCTCATGAGCAGACGTAGTGGTACGTACTCCGTAGAGAGAAAAGTCGAGTCAAGCACAAGAAACGGCGTAACAACACGACCATGAAAACAGTACGTAATGGACAGGTATCGTAAGGTTACCTGAGTCTGTCGCTATATTTTCGATCGTCCATCATCCTTTTTTCAATGTCTCATCCCACTGACACGGAAGAGCACCGGAAGAGTCTACGTCCGCAGAGACCTCTTTCCCGGACTGGGCTAGATTTGTACTACGGAGTACGTACGCAACTAGTCGATGATTTGACGCTAATTGGCCCACAGTCCTCACTTTGATAAGCTGGTCTGTCTCTTCTGTCAACCATTGACCCATTGAACTTTGGGCAATCTCGCTTACGGATAAGCAACTTAGCGTCGCACTTGGATGCCAGATCCGGGCAGATGTTTTATCTTCTCTTCTCTTTAGGAAAGCCCACTGACTCTAGGCTAAGCTATATATGGGTTCCGAACTGAAAAAGTGTCTGCCTAGCGTTTTGAATTTTGAGCATCAAAACATTACAGGGAATAATAACACTTCATTGTGCTTCCCAGTCTGGTCTGGCCTCCTGCTATTTCTATATGATGTCATAGCCTCTAGCGAGACTTCTTTGATGCGCATCACTGCCAATTCTAATACCTACCAAGGACCGGAGAATGCCTGCTTTACTTTCATGTTTCTCGGCATTTTGCGATATTTTGGGCGACTCCTAGAAACAATTATGGGTGACTTCGAATGAAATATGATTGACTTTTACACTTCTATGCTCAATTTTTCAGATGACAGGCATAATGGGATTTGGAAGCTTATGAAGTAGGGTTTCCATCAGACCCATTGGTGGAGCCACGAGGACCAAAGCCGGGAATAAGGTTTATGAATCTTTATTAAGTTAGGGTTGCTAGTGAACAGTTTCTTACGAGTCTCTGTCTCTTAACCTGTCGGGGTCGAATGAGTTGTATACCGCTAATATTTCGGTTATAAGAGGAATATTTGGCGCTTCGTCCAAGGCCTTTACCTAGGTAGTTACATCATGGACACACGGCCACTGCATTTTGATGGAGCAGGTCTGTCCTCTTGATTTAATTATCGAAGGGCTACCTATAGGATCCTAGAACCTGTTTCATGTGGGATAAGTACTGCATCTTCCTGGTACCAATGATTTACATGCACGAGGCTATTGAAGGAAAGTTTGTGCTTTCGTGAAAGAATAGACCGGCCAACAAAGACGATCGGCTTATCATCATTATTAAAATCAAATATATCGCTATAAGAACAATTTGTGGTATCTCAGGAAAGGCGATTGGTTCACCGCTTGAAGCGGCAGTCAATGAAGAAAATGGGTGGTTTGTGGTGCTGATGCCATCTAATTGTAGAGCCGTCATGCCTTTTTTGCTAGTATAGACAAGTATATTAGGCAGGTTGGATGGTCATCTTGAACGATGCACAGAACAATTTTCCGTTAGGCATGTTGAAATGTTGCTATTCTCTTCGAAAGTCCATGTACATTTCGTAGAGCAAATGCCACGCTAATGCACGATCGTGTTCAATTGAACACCATCGTGCATTAGCGTACTGACAGCACTATAATGGTCTCATTAAATGAAATAACCCGTTATTTCCGGTTGTATTGGTCGCAGGATGAATATTCCCCACTAGTCATGTGCTGGAAGTTCTGAAATTACCCTGGCATCCAGTTCCTGTCTGGCAAAACCTCTGCCCTGCACTTCATGCTTAGCATTGCCTTGCCCGTCGACTTCATGTTTAGCATTTCCTAGAGCATCAAGTTCCTGTGATGATACAGATGGCTTCGAGGGCGGAATTGGTTTGAGCTCCTCTTCACTCTGAAGCGAATATCCCAACTTCTTCTTCGTTCTAAAAAATGCAAGCCAGACAAATAATCCGACCACTGCTAGACCACCAATCGCCGCCCCGACAGATATTCCTGCTATAGCGCCTTTACCAAGTCTACCGGACGACCCGGAGCTTGTGGTTGTATTTGTTGTCATCGCGTCAAGACCACAGCTTCCGTACTCCGCTTGACATCCCGTGCTGCAATAGCTGACATTTCCACCGCAAAAGCCATGACTAGAGCAGCAATTACCCCATTGACTGCCTAAACATGTCGCGAAAACGTCGGAATTGTTTCCGCAATTCCCATCTATAGACATACTGCCTGTTGTGGTAGATGTTGAAGCAGAAGCCGTCGTCGACGTTTTCGTCGTAATCGTACTCGTCGTTGCGGCCGCCGTGGTCGCTATACTCGAAGACGAGGAAGCTGTATCACAACTCCCAAACCCACTCTGACATCCATCCCCGCAATAACTCGAGTTTCCGCCGCAGTATCCCAACGACGAACAACAGTCTCCGAATGTGCTTCCGAGGCAGGTATAATTGCTGCCAGTAGAACCGCATGATCCCGTCGTGCTGATTGTTGAACTACTATCACTGGTACAGTTTCCGAACTCTGATTGACATCCAGCACCGCAATACGCTGAAGTACTACCGCAAAACCCTTTTGTGGAGCAGCAGTCGCCGTACGTGGAGCCTAGGCATGTTGAATTCTTGTCTGAATTGGATCCGCAATTACCATCTGTGCTGATTGAGGCCATTTTTCTGTGGGCTTCAAGATGTGGAGGCTGGCTTATAAATATCTAGCACAACGGAAGTGAAATGGGAATTCACATGAAATTTGGGGGAAGGAAAATGGAGAATATTTACATCTAAAGAGGCAAACTGAAAAAAGGGCGTAAAGAATTTCAACTCTCCTCCAGCTGCCAAGATTAACAGAGCGCTTGCCAAACATCGCTAGTATAATAAGAACTAGCTAAGTATCTGGGGCTGAATAATTTCAAGTAGCGCTGTATTTATGTATAAGCTTGGTTTCAGCTGCGATTGCAGCCATTCAGAAGTTAACAGTAATGGCCAACGAAATTGCCATGACGCGTGTTTACATAGGTCTCGAACCTTCAATACAATTTCCTTCACTCAGTTAAGAGAACAGACTGTATCGCATGACGGCCATTTGTCAAATGGACCAGAGATACGTAGATTAAATCGTGGCTGATTATTTCATACGGGTCTATCTTTATCTGTAACCGCCACCGGCTCTGCTCACGCAGCAATCTACATTGAATAATTTCGAAAAGAGTACTCTACTCCGTGACTCCAAAATCCATGTGGCCTGAAGAACCGTTGAAGAAAAGCTCGAATCATGCACGGAACTTACTTCTAGTCTTCTAGGCGTTTTTCCAAAATGAACGATTGGTCCCAAGCACTGGAAAATTGCAGATTCAATCCTCGTGGCTTTAAGGCTTCGCACTTGTATGGTCTAGCCCTGTTGATCGTCGTTCCCTGTAACACGCTACTCTGTTTAGAATTTAGGGGTAATTGTTCGCTTGTCATTATTGGTCCTCAGGCTCTGCGCACAGCTCAGGGCCGTTGTAGCCGCCTGCGCTAGTAACTCTATCGTTTAGGTAGACCGTTGAACGAGACGGAAACGGTTAGAAGCATGTATGGCAGTTGTCAGTGGAGAAGTGTACTCCATAGATATCGCTAGTGTCAGTCGACTACTAGGTATTAAACATGTGAACATTTGGAATATGGAATCTTGCAATAGTTACATGTACAGACCGGCGGTAACTTTAAATCTATGTTTCGGTCATTTCCGAGTCAATAATGTGGCTGATTTTATGAATAGTCCATATTGAGCACCCTATCATATGATGCACAGATTTAACTCCTCGATACAGATGCTGAATTATCGTTGTCCGGACGAGGGCTCGTGAGCGTCATTTACCTCGGTAGGCGCCAATACATGTCTCTTACTTAGTCTGCTTGGTGTCCCGACTTCGTCACAACTATCTAGTTGATTCTGGGAAAATATATAGAATGTACTACTCCTAACGTATTATTCCCCAGGTTTCAGAGTGGCGTTGTGCCCTTTTCGAAGACTTGCTACTTCTTACATATTCAAGTCATAGGTCGCGGACCCCGTGATTTACAAAACCCTAACGAAAATGTCTTCAAGATGCAAACGCAATTACCCCTAGCTCAAGCTTATATATGCCTAGGTATATAAACTAAGTACGGGGTGTGGAATTTGGATTGATCCGAATTGTAATTTATTGAAGGTCGAGTACGAGACATTGATGATATTTTTTCTGTTTTGTCAGATCGACCCGCTGACTCCATACAAACATAGATCCTCTTCCAAGTCTCCGGTCATCATGAATGTACCATCTAGGTACGAAGGTTGTTCAACTGGAGGCAGAAATGTAGTTGGAGAAGGCGAACGACGAGTATGTTGTCCGTGGGAAAGAGATTCAAGGCTGGAGTTCTCTGGCATCTCATTTGTCGAGTTTAATTTCTCATCAAAACCATGGTTTTTACTATTAGTCGGCAAGGTACCATCAATCTCCAGTAACTCCGGCTGGATTGAACTCCTAGTGTCCAATCCCTCGTCATACTGTATAAGCCATTTTTCGAACATCAGGTCCTGGGTCCTGTCCAATGAATCCTCCTGCCTGACGCCAGGAGATTCCCAATTCACATCATCTGTATATGGTGCTCCAGAATTCGGATTAGGGCTATCAGACGGTATGACCAAACCCGTTAGTTGGCGTTGGCAATTTCCTCGCGAAGATGAACTTTGCTGTAGTATTTCACCAAGAATATCAACCTTATCCGTACCCAATTGAATATGCTGTATGAAGCTACAAGCGTGACCTTTATTTCCGTATTGCAACTGTACCGCATGCTGAATACAAGCTACCTCGTAGTCAGCAGCAGGGTATATATCCTTCAACTGCCCAAGTAATTGAAGACACTGGCGGAAGCTCCATGTACTTTTATCCCTGATGACATGATTTGTTGATGTAATATTGACCAGGTGTACAATCGCAGCTGGTCTTATGGCAGTCAATCCAGCCGCTGGAAGAAATCTTGCCAAATTTAGACGATTGATTTGGTGAAGTACATCCGCAGTTTTTGATGCTGCAGTATGCAGCCTTTGTCGAACCGTATCCGTCAATTTGCTTGCTGCTAATATGGGGGTCTGCTGTTCTCTCCCCAGAGCAAAAGCCCGCGGTTGATATAGTGCTGAACAAGTTGCATAGTATATCATACGTAACATCGATGAGTGTATTAGAAGGACTCTTTCTCCAATATCACGCCCTCCGCAGGAAAGTGGCATGTCAATATCTATGTCCCTCGGAAGGTTTCTAACCCAGGTGTCCAGTTTACGACTGCAGCGTTCCAGTTCTGCATCTGACAATTGACAGGGCACAAGGGTGATAGTTGTTTTGTTACTCGGTCCATTGGAAGGTATGCTGGCAGGTGAGTATTGAGCGGAGAGAATAAGACCCAGGCAACGACACAGGTTGACCTTCTCGATGAACATCAAAGCTAATCGCCTTTGATGAGATATGTCCCTCATATATTTGCAACCAATTGTTGCAATGACTGTAGAATCCAACGGCTCAATATCGAAATCCGCTAATCGTAACGCCGATACATCGCTTATTGCCTCATTCACCTGCGTTGGTTGCCGGAGAGCGAGAGCGACCATTCGATCTCGAGCAAAAAGACACCACCAAAGACGTCTTCGTAGTCGGTGTTTGGCACGGTCTATGTCCAAGTTGGATGCGTCAAGATGAAGTCCGATCGATTGGGCTTGTGTGTTGCACAGACCAACCCAGAACCACATGTCATTCTGCATGCTGGTATCTCGCTCGTTGTTATAGGTCAATAATAAGCTGGCCTGGAGAAGACAGATAGGGTCATCTTCGTATTCCAGATGATACAACAGCTACTTATTATTATTAGTTCTTCATGACTTGATAAAAGAGTTTTCCGTTTTATACTAACCCTGGCACGCGTAAAGAACTCGTTTCGAGCCTCCCTCCGAGTTTGAAAGCCTGCAGCTCGAAGATGATTCATATCAGCAAAAGCCGATCCAGCAAACATGACAGCCTGGAGTAGGAAAAGACTGATATTCGCGTCGGGATCGTTGCTGACGATAGCCGGCAAAAAGTCTTGTATGTTCAAGACCGGCATGAAGTTGTAGCTCCATTGAAAATAAGCTCTCAACAGCTCATTTAGCAGGGAAGGCTCCGGCACTGTGAGCGCATTCTTAGAGCGAAGATATTCGACGTCGTCTGGTGCGATGTGAGATGGTATAGGTTTTAGAAACTGGCATGCGTCGTCCATATCGATGTCCTCGATTACCGGGTCGAAGTCCGGGTCGATAAGTTCTTGGATGGTGCTGATCATGTTGGCTAAGGGGAGTGAGGCAGGAATGGCCCTGTCACCCATTAATCTGCATGATGAAGACTCTATTGGACGACTGCCTTGATTGTAAAGTGCGTTCGAACTCAAAACTGTGTCTATATGGTTTTCATCTCTGCTTTCTGATGTTGGAAACAGTAGGCTCCTGTCGAACGACATCCATGTTAGATTGTCTCGAGCCGCCCATTCACACGCGGATAATTTGCGTTTAAGCGACATGGCGGATACCAACAAACAGCTCTGCAGTCGAATGAATCAACGAGTAAGGGTGGTAAAAGTCAAGAAGTAATTAGAGGTCAAAAAATTTCAAGACATGAGTTCTCGATTCACCGGTCATGCGGTAGATTATTAGCTTATAGTCCCCACTGGAATCCCGGAGACCCCTCCCAGGGGGTTAGAGTCTAAATTACAGAAATGTGGGCACGCTGCTATAGTCAATTCAGATTATCTCTAAAAAAATATGGCCAATGGGCATCTTAGTTTGCATGCTTATTGGTAGAGACATTTCAAAGTAGTACGGCAAAGAGTGTAATGTATAGTTGTACGAACATTTGAGAACGCTTTCTACCTAATTTCAAGTTTAAGAACTAAAAATTTGCAACTGCATCAACAGTGCTGGCAGCGCCTCCATTTGTCGCCAGCGAACTTAACGCAAAGAAGAACGAATGACTGCCTCTTGCTTCGCATGCCTTTGCTAAGATTCTGTGTCCCAAAGCTCCCCAATCGGGTAACCAAAACTGCCAGCAAATGCTCATGGAGCCAGCCAAACCCTTCACTTGAGGGGTAGTCTTCGCATATTTTCTTATGCCTGGTCTTCGGATCACATGTCTTAAACCAATCTACCGGTGCCGAATATAAGGATATCGATGGGATCATCCGGATTTGACTATTTTTGAAGTCAATACTTGTTGTTATGTCATCGAAAGTGATTGCGGTGCCACCGCTGACTTCAAAAGTCTTTCTGGTCTTGTCTCAAAAAAAAAAAAGCTCTGGAGGGGTACTCTGCAGTCAACCATGATAATCGTCCACAAACAAGTGCTTTGCGTTAAATAGCTGAAGAGCGAGTAAACCTCCACCAGTACCGGTCCCTGCCATGTAGTTACCGGGCAACAACTATCATCTAGCCCGTTTCTTACGGTCTTTGTCACCGGCCATTGTGGTGGATCATTCGGCAAGCAGAAAGTTACTGAAGCCGGTTCATTCGCCCTTCAATCAGCCCCCTTGGAATCAAACCCAGTCAAGCCGATGGGTGCCGGTCACAGTGGATGTGAAGAATGATTTGAAGGTCGGTATCAATTTCGAAAAAATGTCCAGTACTAGAGCAGATCGGGTTTAATGCCTACCCCGAATCCTCAAGATGCCTAGGTAATCCGGGGTAGTCTCGCCGAAACCACTCCACAACTGCCGTCTCCGCTATCCGTGTCACCCAGAATTAGCCCTAATTTGGTAAATCCGAGGCTGAACGTCGCTCAGATATGTTGGCCAACTTTATAGTTACCAAACAATTCATCGACTTATCAAAGCTTTCTTTGAATCCACCCGGATTTTTTTTTATTTCCACCCGTATGAAAAAAAAAAAAATCTTTCCGTACAAATTTCCTAGCAAATCGAAGAAACCCTATTTTCCCAATTTCTAGGATCTCCTTACAAAGTAAAACTCTCTAAGTTCTATAGAGTACAGATCTTATATGTGAATTTACGAATTGGCTTGCAGACCAGCTTCGGGGCTAGCCTACTGTAGATTTGTATAGCGACATGTACATATACATCTATTATTGGCTTAATGATAGGCTCACTATTAGGGTTTACTCTCCCAGTATGTTAGTACTAAGTACATTAGTAAACACGCTGGTGAGCCTGTTATACTTTAGTAAAGGGTAAGCCCCAATAATGGGCCTATTAGTAATAGTAAGCCCACGAGTAAGCTTGGGTTTACAATAACATACTTTTCTCCCAGGCTTACTATTAGCTTGCCCCTTGGGTTCACTAACTTACCAATGGGGCTCGGGAGAAATTCGTATGGGGTATATGGATGTTAAGCTGGCTTATTAACTGGCTTTGGAGCTGGGTCTATTGCTGGCTTGAGCTCGTAGGTTTATTGATAGCGTGTAGGTGCTAGGCGTTTGTAGGGGGGTGATGAAAATTAGAAACATATGGTTGCTCTAATTTGCTAAAAAAAGTTGTGTAAGAAAGATTGGTAATAGATGTGTATGGATTTGCTTTAATACGGGTGGGAATCAAAAAAATCCGAGTGGGATTAGTGAATTCTGGGTGGATTTAAATGTTCCCTTAATCAAATCAAGATGATTTCAACCAATAAACTGATGAATAAATGCCGTGTATCAGAATCATGGTTGCTGCAAGATACTAGGTGGAGTCGTTGTCTTGGGCTTCATTCGTGTATCTGTTTCATAATTTCTACTACATGAGATCATACAGTCGACAGACCGCAACTGATCAATTGAGGAATTACAGTCAAATATCAAAATGACTTCCAAATCTCCGTATCCGGATATCATTGTTCCTGACATCGATCTCTGGAGCTTTCTTTTCCAGCGACAGAACAGGCCATTTCCAGATTCTCATGGTGAGTAGTTTGACTAATTATCGTATCCATGATCTTGAAAGTCATGAACAGTGCTGATGGGGGGACCCAAAAAGTGATTTTGACCGATGTACAAACTGGCCGTCGCTATACGTTTGATGACATCAGAAAATTATCATTAAATTTTGGCAGCAGACTAGAAGAACGCTTAAAATGGCGGAAAGGCGATGTTTTGGCAATACTCTCCATGAATGCCATCGATATCCCGCCGATTGTATGGGGTACAGTGGCTATCGGTGGAGTTGTCAGCCCATTGAACCCGAATTTCTCAGCAACCGAGTTGGTACACTACCTCAAAACTTCGCAAGCAAAAGCAATCGTCACGCAAAAATCCCAGTACGCCAAAGTAGCACAGGCGGCAGAAGGCGTAGGCCTTCCCAAAGACCGGATAATAGTCATCGACAACGATGATGATGCTTCAGGAGACAATATATGGCAGCCGGATCCATATCTGATTCCGGACAACAAGTTCGACTCGCTGCACAAGTCACCTATCACTCGCCCGACAGAAGAATTGGCCTTTTTGGTCTTTTCCTCCGGTACTACTGGACTGCCAAAGGGTGTTATGCTTTCTCACGCCAATATTGTTGCCAATTTACTGCAGATGGAAGCTGTCGATGCTGGCTTTTTGGGTTCTAAAGATCGAGCACTTGCATTTTTGCCCTTCTTCCACATTTATGGTAAGTGTATCGTGCTATTATTGAACAGCTCACATATTTGAAGCCATGGAAACACTCACAAAAGATCTTTATTCAGGTATCACATGTCTAATCAACTACGGCCTCTTCTTGGGAATGTCCACCTATGTCATGCCCCGATTTGACTTGGAAGCTTTCTGCAAAGTAGTCCAGAACCGCAAAATCACATACGTCTACACAGTCCCACCGGCTGTGCTACAAATGGTGCAGAACCCTATTGTTGAGAAGTACGATTTGAGCTCTATTCGACTTTTCAATTCTGCTGCTGCTCCATTGCCTATGGAGCTTATTAAAGCTCTTCGAATCAAGTTCGGACTAAGTATTCGTCAGCAATATGGTATGAGCGAGTGCTCTCCTTGTACTCATTCACAGGTGCATCCATTATTTCAAAACTTTTGGTAAATTGGCTAATTTTCCTTAAGACGAAGCAAGAAGGCGACGAACATCCCGGCGCAGTAGGGCGTCTAGTACCAAATATGGTAGCAAAGTACGTCCCCATTGCAGGCGAAGAGGTCAACCCCGACAGAGTAGAAGGGGAACTTTGGGTCAAAGGTCCGAACGTGTTCCTAGGATATTTGAAGAATGCGGCCGCAACAAACGAGTCTTTCTCTGAGGATGGCTACTACAAGACCGGGGATGTAGGCTATGAGGACGCTTACGGCAATTTCGTCATCACCGACCGGATCAAGGAGCTGATCAAGTATAATGGGTTCCAGGTACCACCTGCCGAGCTTGAGGCTCTTTTATTAGGACATCCGGCCGTTGCAGATGTTGCTGTTGTCGGTATTCCTAGTGGAAAGGCTGGCTCCGAATTGCCTCGAGCATACATCAAAGTGAAGGAAGACAGTCAGGCAAACCAGAAAACGGCGGATGATATCGTCGAATATGTCCGGGGCAAAGTACCTCCGTACAAACAGCTAAGAGACGGAGTGCATTTTATCGATGCTATCCCTAGGAATCCTTCCGGCAAGATTCTGAGGAGAGAACTGAAGAAGCTGTACTCTAACAAATTGTGAAATGGTGGAAATGCTGGGGCTGGCTTATCTAATAGAACAATCTATTTGTGACATTACATCAAAATCGTTGCGATCTATTCTTCTCAACGGAGTCCGCCCCCTACCACCAAACTCTGGGCCAGTGTGAAGGTAACAGACATATTCACCACATTTGCCACTACCCCAGTGTGGAGCTCGCATACCATCGACAAGACCCTTGACCAACATAAAGGATCCTGCAGAGTTGATAATAATCATGTTGTCGAACTCTTTGAATGTTCCAGATGCGATTTTATGTAAAATATATCTTCACATACGAGCCTCGGTAGATCAATGCTTAGATCGATGGATTCATGAGTCCCACGGCATATATTTGAATATCAAAATCAAAATTAAGCTTTTCTTCATCCATACCTAGGTAAATCTTTCAATGAATAAATGGATGAAGAAATCTGGCTTGGACTTGGAGTCTCCAGGACAAGGCCACCCTCAACAATAATAATGCCTTTTCCATTATCAGCCCTATCTAGAGCCTCTTGCCCCTTTGAACCGACCCTCTTTGATTCATTCAGCCCGAAGCTCTTCTTCAAGAGGTGGTAGAATTTGGGTTTTATTTGTGTAGTCCTCCTCCGCACAAAATAGAGATGTTCAGGGTCGAGTACAGATCATTACAATAATCCTCAAATGAGATGGTACTCATGCAAAAGTGCTCCAATCTCGTTCTTCTCCAATTTCTCTAGAAGGAAATCTTTGATGATGCGAGGAAGATGTAGATTGATTTCCTTCCCATCACGGAGTTTGTTTGCTGCGATCAGAAGTGTACGCACATCGTAGGTCGAGTTGAAGACTTCTGGCACGCCACGCTCAATGCTGAGCAACTGGTATACAGCTTCCATGGCAGTACGTACAGAGTATTCTGTAGTAAATATTGTGTCCCTAGTCGTCTCCGCAAATTGCCCAATAAATGCAAAATTCACAGATCCCTCAGGGACCACTGCAGGCCGATCACCTGCATGCCGTGGCATGAAGAAAGACGTAACATAGGGCATCATGACCGGCACGCATCTCGCTCCGGTAGCTGCGAGTGCTGGGATATCATCGACGGGTACACCTAAATGATACAGCCATTCTTGCGTTATCTCCTCTCCAGTGCAGCATTGCATGGATTTTTTGACATAATCTCCGGGACAATCCACTAGAAGTGCGTAAACCCAGACAACTATCTGTTCCCGCGGCTGGTTCTTAAAATGAGGTTGTCGATTCACTGTCCAGCTCATGAGCCAACGCGAATCCGCCACAGTGACAATACCTCCTGTAACCACTTTGCCACTAAAAGGGTCGCGCTTGCATATCTTCTGAATAAAACTCGGAATTCTGGCATCCAAAGTAGTTATCGTTGCAGACTCCCACTTTGTCTCCTGAATAGACGAGGCAAAAGTGTCTGGTTTGCCAAACGCAGGGTCCTTTAAGGAAATTCGTCTCCATAGGTCCCATGCGGAAGCGGGGCCTTCCCTGAGCTTCGCAGCATTTTGATGATCACCGGAGTCGGAATTCTCAGTAAGAGAACCAATAGTGGCGAAAAGAAGGGTATCTTCGTTTAGTTCCGTATTTCCTTTCTCGCCGTGTTTAGTCCAGTGAATGCGACTGGCCTGTTTTCGACCATCGGTAACGGCAAAGTCAATATCAGTTACTTCTGTGTTATACTCAAATTGCACACCATGGTCCTGAAGCCATTTGTAGAGCGGCAACACTAGGGATTCATATTGGTTGTATTTGGTAAATTTTAGTGCTGTGAAATCCGGTAAGCCTCCAATGTGGTGGATGAATCGATGGAGGTAAAGTTTCATTTCCAGGGCAGAGTGCCATTCCTGGAATGCAAACATCGTCCTCCAGTAAAGCCAGAAGTTGCTTTGGAAGAAGTCTTGGCCGAAGACGTCCTGAATGCGCTTTCCTTCTACTTCAGAACGGTTGCTAAGAAACAGTTTAATAATCTCCCTCTGGGCCTTATGACTGAGGTCAAAGCGACCATTGGTCTCCGCATCTTTCCCTTGACTAATTGTCGCACGCTGCAGCGAATAGTTGGGATCGTCCTTATTCAACCAGTAAAACTCGTCAAGAACGCTGGCTCCCTCGACCTCAAGCGAGGGAATTGATCGAAATAGGTCCCAAAGGCACTCCATATGGTCTTCCATCTCCCGTCCGCCGCGGATAATAAAACCCTTCTCAGTCTCCAGAATACCATCCAGCGCACCCCCAGGGAGGTCGCCCTCCTCTAGAACGGTGATATTCTCACCAGCCATGTGACCGTCGCGCACCAGAAATGCTGCACCCGCCAGTGATGCTAGACCTGACCCGATGAACAGTGCTCGCTTTTTCTCTATACCTTCGGGCTTACGTGGACGGGCAAAAGCCTCATAATTGCCGGCGCTGTAATACATGCTCACTGCTGGTGGCTCTTAAGGTTGAAAGCCGATATAAACACTGATATAGATCGGAAAGAAAATTTGAAGATTTCGAAGAGATATTCTGTGATCGAATGAAATATCCTCTTTGCTAACAAACTCGGATGACGGCTATATTTATGATTAGGATGCTCTTGCCACGTGCTTGATGTATATTGTATGATGCTACATGGCATGATGTTCTATAGCATGATGTGCTGGGTGAATATTCTGGTTAAGTTGTATGATTGGATAACAAATTCCCGCCATGACATATTATTCTCGAGATTTTAAATCGTTACTTGGTCCACTATGCGGCATCATGGCGTGGATCAAGTTGTAAGCTTGTGGACGTGGGTCGGTGACAGTTTGATACATGAGACAGGTCAGGGGGGTATCATGAATGGATATTTGTGGCGATACATGAAAGCTGTTTTCAGCACCAAATCCCTTACGGGCCTTACCAAGGCGCCCGCGGTTCGGCCGTGTTCGATAGGGACAGAGAAACGCTGACACGTATGAATAATTATCAATTAATCAACTTGTAAACACAGATTGATATACATGCATTGCCTACTATCATTATGTACTACACATTATGATACATAATTATTCTATTAGCAATAGTAGTATTCTAAAGAGAAGTAATAATAAAATTACTATATCTAATACTATAACTAAGAGAAATTCCTAAATTTTATGATGGAGTTCATATTACTCTATAATCTAACAAACGAGACTTTTTGTCCCGCTTGTCGAGGAGCCGGAACCTCACGTCCATCTTGTTCTGCAGCTGTTAAGGAACTTCTCTTTTATTACTAGGCGGAATGAATACGGTTATCTCTAAAGTTGCTACAGCTCGCAGTGATAGCGCTATATAAAAGTTCCTCGACAAAATGTTAGGCTATTCAACATTTTGTTGAACTTCTCTTGAGAAACGCTAAGATTTGCTAAGGATTGTCCACATGATAATGCTTTTCTAGTATTAGCGGCGGGAAAAGATTCCTTAACTTTTTCTCTGGGGAACACCACTACGTAACACTATGAACCATGAAATGATGATCTTCAGAACATCGAACATACAAGAACATCAACAGTCGGACGATTTATGGACTACATACACTGACAAAGGAAAACGAAAATGGCGCCAACCCTCGTCTCCTCCCCGCCAACCCTCCGCATAACCCCCGAACCTCTCACACCCCAATCCTTCGCCCCCTTCGGCACCGTCATCACAACCCCCTTCCCACGCGATTTATTGGGGGCACCCAACAACCTCCCCTCCCTCAAACTTCCTCACCGCGTCCCCGCAACACCTGTCTATGCAAATCAAGGTTCCGCCGTGAAGATAAGCCCCATTGCGCCCTTGGCAAATGGCTACGAGAATGCGTGCCCAAGCGGGAAAGCGGCGCAGGCGAGATTGAGTATGTTTGCTTGTTTCCCAAGGAGATTGAGGAGGGAGAAGCAGAGTGGGCATCGACAGGGTGCTGTTAGTGACGTTCTCAATGGGAAGATTCATAATGAAGAAGGACAGCAAGATAGTGATGGAGAGGAGCAGGAGGAGCCGGATTTCGAGGGTCCGGTTTTCGATGTGAGGATTCTCGAACGACATCCGTACACGACGCAGACGTTTATTCCACTCGATCTATCGAGTCAAAAACGCGTGCTCCGGGACCGCGTACCCGATAAAAAGAGTCATGATTGGAAGGGCTACGGCGAAGGCGATGTAGGCATAACCCTCGACGGAACAGCGGAGCAAGACGAGGAGCAGGAAGAGCCTATATACTTGGTCATCGTTGCGCCGACCCTCAAGGGTCAATCTGCTGCTGCTACATCAGCAACAAAAAATACTGCTGTATCTTCTTCCGATCCTACCACGATGTCGACGATAGGCACGCTCTCAGACCCCGTGAATGAAGGAACCGTTGACTCAAACCGCATATTGATTCGTGATCCGCCCGATCTCGAGAATCTGAGAGCGTTTATTGCACGTGGTGGGCAGGCGGTTACATACGGTCCGGGGACGTGGCATGCGCCCATGGTTGTGTTGGGCCCCCGACGAGTGGATTTCGTGGTTGTGCAGTATGTGAATGGTGTTGAGGATGAGGATTGTCAGGAGGCGGCGTTCAAGGATGGGATTGTGGTTGATTTGAAGTCGTTGAGTGAGGAGGAGGATGATTTTTGGGATGACTTGAAGAAGTTGTCTAAACTCTGAAAAGGGATGAGATTAATATTTCGAAAAGAATTGTAAAAGATAGAGTATTGTACAGTTTTAATGGGTATCAAAAGTAATATACAAAGACATAATAGTCAGCCTAAAATTCAGGATATAAGCATATAAAGCGATCAAAGTCAACTACTGCTTGCAGCCTTAGCCTCGTCTCTATGCTTCGACCAGTCCGCCCAGTCAGTATGACTGGATGTACCCATCTGGTGAAGAACATTCTCCGCCACGGTAATTGCAGCTTCCGGAAGACCAGCCAAACGTGCCACCTTCAGCGCATGTGACTGCCGATTGACGCCTTTGCGCAGCTTGTGAACAAATGAGAACGAGCCGGAGGGGCTCTCCTTGACATCTGTGCAATAAGCGCTGAGTTTTTCAAACCCAGCAGTCATATCGATCAACGCATGGAAATGCGTTGCAAACAATGTCCGGCATTGATTCACATTGTACAAATGCTCAAGACATGCATATCCAACGGCGGTGCCATCCTCTGGAGTGGTCCCGCGTCCAACTTCGTCCATGATGACAAATGATCGAGGCGTTGCTTGCTTCAAGATCGCCGCAGTTTCAAGCATCTCTACCATGAAAGTCGATTGATCTCTGAACAGGTCATCAGCTGCACCGATTCGGCTGAATATTTGATCGACGACACCGATTTCCGCATATTCTGCGGGAACAAACGATCCAACCTGAGCCAAAATTGTGATCAATGCATTCTGGCGCAAGAATGTGCTCTTGCCTCCCATATTCGGACCGGTTATCAGCCAAATTCGCTCCTCATCGCCAATGAAACAATCGTTGCTAACGAAGCGTCGCCCTTGTTCTTCAAGCCCCAGTTTAACTGTCGGATGTCTGCCACCAACAATACGATGCGATGTTCCGGTGTTCAGGATAGGCCGCACCATGTTCTGCTCTCTTGCCAGCGTCGCAAAAGAACAAGCGACGTCTAATTCATCCATCACGGTGGCATTGCGGCGAATCTTGACCAAATTGAGGATGACCTCTCGGCGAAGCTCTTCGAAAATTTGTTGCTCTTCAGCACGGATGTGTTTCTTTAATTTGTCTGTTCGCTCACCCAATTGTGACCACGCCGGCAAGTAGAACGAGCGCGTGGATTTCGTGGATGAAACGATCCGTGTGATGCCGAGCTCTTCGAGAGCTTCTTGGGAGATCTTGGTTCCTTTGACATGACAAATGTATCCTAAGCTCGGTGACCATTTGAGTGTTAGCGTGGAAGATCCGACCTGCTCTTGTAGTCGGTTTGTGAGAGCTGTCTTTTCTTCTTGAAGCTCATCTAGACGTTCGTGCAACCCTCGTAGAGCATCGCTGGCGTCACGTCGCATTATCCAAATGTCTAAATCCCCGCGAATTGACTCAACTGCAAAACCGGGTCGGCCCGTAGACTTGAAGCGTACTTTTCGAGGGATAGACTCGACGTCTTCGGGCAGACCTTCGCTGAGAACGACATCCTGTGTGAGTTGGGCAGCCTCGGCCGCTTGGCTATCTTCAATGCGATGTTTTTGTAACAGAGCCTCTTCATCGATCGCAGCAAGAATCTTCTCAGCAAGTTGTGTCGGTCCGTCCAATTGTAGTCTACGGATCAAGTTTTCTACGCTCTGATGATTCGTATCAACCTCAGAAGTGGGATGATTTCGACGATCTGACAAAGCCCTGAGAACTTCCCGGGATGCATCAATAGCCCTGGATAAGTAGATCAGATCATCTGGGTCTCCTCTACCCAGCGTGAATTTCTGCACGAGACGTTGAGAGTCGTAGCTTCTTTTAAGAAGCGATACGATAGTATCTCTTATTTCCTCATCCTGAAGAAAGTAGGCGACGAGATCAAGGCGTTCCTGGATCACAGACAAGGACGTAGAAGGTGAAACTATTTACCCGTAGTTAGATAGTGATCTAAAATGAATTGGAATGTGGTAACGTACTTAGTCGATCTCGCAGAAGCCGAGCTCCACTCTTGGTTGCTGTTCTCCGCACTGCGTGTAAAAGGCTTCCTTTACCCAGCCCATCCCTGGCTGTTTCTAGTATCTCCAAGCCTCTGAGACTGCTACGGTCGATGCCCATTGACTCATCCAGATGCCGTCGGCGAGGCGGCTGAAGTTTTGTACCGACTCCCTGCAATTGAACACGAACATATTCTAGAAGATTAAAACCAGCCGCCACCTCTTCATTTGTAAAAGTTGACGCAGTTTCAGACGCTACAGGAGCCTCCAGCATTTCTCCCCACTCGGTCATGGGCTGTGCGGTCAAAGGCGCGTCAAAGAAGGTGAGTAACTGGTGATCTACGCCCACCAGCATTTGCAGCTCCTGGGCTAGCAGATTCTGCAATCGTTGATCCGCAATAATTTCTCGGGCGCCGATTCTGGCAATAGCCGACGGAAGCATTTGCGCCGTGGTAACCTGAGTATAGAAATCGCCAGTAGACAGATCCATCCAGGCCAAGCCGACGCGTCCCGATGATGAGGATAGTAGGTGTGTAATAGAGGATGAGCCTTCCACTTCTTGAGACTGCTCCTCAAAGTATGCTGTGTCAACATACAGCGACAATAAGAAGTTGTTTTGTGAGGTGTCGATGAAGTTTTCGTCTATCAACGTCCCTGGCGTGATCACACGCGTGACTTTTCTGTCGAACAGAAGCCCCCCGGACTTCGATTTTTCCTCAACAGGATTAAGAAATTCTTCGCTCAGCGCAACGTACTTTTGCAAGTCTTGTACGAGAATCTTGAGAAATCGATCGAGTTGGAAAAAAGGGAAACCTGCCATTGGGACCGGCCCTGCGTTTGTCTTTTTTGATGCAAGTTTGATGTTGAGCAAGGGAGCTAACTCTTCTGCTTGTTCCCAATACAGCTTTCCATAGTTAGCGCATCGACCTCCGGTTATTATCTAGTATGGAAGCACGCGAGCTTACTTCGTAGAAACTTCCAACCCTAGTCAGAACCACGCAGTTCTTGAACTTCTCCATATTGTTCCTATGGTCTTGCACCACCTTAGGGTATCGGGGAGCCTCGTCCGCGCCATCGCTGTATGTTTCGAGCTTTAGCGCACCCTGAGGAAGGTCTTTCAACTTCGCTGTGGTCTTTGTCTTCGCGCCTCGTGCGAAAGGCACGGCGATTCGAAAAGTTGAAGCTCGACAAGTGGGTCGGCGTGCAATATTGCTGATTGCCGGGTATCGGACGCCATTGCTGACGGGAATCGATCTTAGGCAGGTAGCTATAGTGGCTCCAGCACAGGAAGCACGAGCTTGCATAGTATGAACTGGAAGGAAGCCATCCAGAGCTCCTCTGTCGATGTGTTTGTCGAGGCAGTCGCGATGGGCGGGCTCCTTCCTGGGATTTCCCCACGCCGCACCTCCCGCCAATCAGCAGCCCGCAACACGCAAAAAGGTCTCCACTAGAAGTTCCTCCATTTTAGTGCCTGCTGGTTCAACGCCTTCACATCTTTTACCTCTTCCCAAGCTACAATCTCTTCTTGCGACCCTGATATCAACATTCCTGGTACTGTGTCGCCAGGACGATGATCTTTCAGTGGATTTGAAGATCATTTCTTTCCATTTTCTCTGTGTCGATAAGTGGTAGCTCGAAAGCTTCTGACGCGCCACTGGTGCGGAGCTCGACAACGAGCCGAAGATTTTTTTGCGATCTTGCAAGGTGAACTCGCTGTCAATATACACCTTTGAATATACCTTTTCGCTAGCTCTCGCGAGTCCGCGATTGTCCTACAAGTATCAGATTGCATTTTGAGAGATTTCCGACTCATCACAGCGTGCGAGCAAACGCAAGATAGTCAAAATGGCGGACCCTAACAATGTGGCGCAATACAAATACTCGTAAGTTGTCTCTGTCTTCTGTCATGGCGTATGGCGACTAATTATTACAGGGCGATGAGTAACCTGGTGCTCCAGGCCGATCGCCGCTTCATCACACGCCCAGGAGACGAGGCGACTGGCGACCCAGAGTCTCTCGCCGGAAGGATAAACATACGGGATATGGGAGCGCGGGTCGCCCACGATGCAGCACCCAAGGCCAAGAAAGGATTAGCTGCGCAGGTCGACATCGAGAGAGGTAGCATTCGTGAAGGTGCCGAGGTACTAGATCGCGAGCAGCGAAAGCGCAAGCGCGGGGAACAAGATCAACTTCGCGGAGCTGGTATTCTATCGGCTGCGGACATGCTGATTGAAGGTTTGAAGTATCGCCCCAGAACCCCTGCTACAAGGGCAACCTACGATTTGATCCTTACCATGACCGCGAACCATCTTGGTGATGTTCCTCACGAAGTTGTCCGAAGCGCAGCCGACGCGATTCTCGAAACTCTCAAAGACGAAAATATGAAAGATTTTGATAAGAAGAAAGAGATTGACGACCTACTTGGCTCGACCATGAATCCCAAGGAATTCAACGAGCTAGTCAACCTCGGCAAGAAAATCACAGATTACGACGCACAGGACGAGGACGAAAACATGGAAGACGGACTGGACGGCGCAAACGAAGCTGAGCTTGATGAAAGACAAGGTGTCGCGGTTGTGTTTGACGAGTCCGATGAGGATGCGGAGGGCTTGCGTGGAATGGATGAGACCCGTGACGAGGACGAGTCGGAAGAAGAGGCTTCAGACATCGAAGATCAAGCAGAAGCTGATGAAGCCGCCCAAGCAGATCTTGATGGAGACGAAGAGATGATCTTGGATGGTGGCAGAATGACTGACGCCAAAGTATCCGCTGCACAGAAGCAAATCATACCTGTCCGCGAAATCGATGCATATTGGTTACAACGTCAGATTGGTACCATTTTCCCCGACGAGCATGAGGCGACTGCATCCGCTCGTTCCGCCTTGGAGATTCTGAGTGGTAAAGATGCTGACGGTAACGAACGACAACTTCGTGACATTGAGAACGATCTCATGGAACTCTTCGATTACGAGCATCCTGAACTGGTGGCGAAGTTTGTCAAGAACAAGGATAGAATTGTCTGGGTAACGAAATGGAGAAGACTTGCGGAAAACGACGATGCTCGTCTTCTGGTCGAAAATGAGATGGTCGAAGCGGGTCATCGAGATATTCTAGACGAGATCCATGGACGTGCTGAAGGAGCTCAGCGTCCAGGAAAGAAGATCAAAATGGACCTAATGGATGTTGATGTTCCAGCAACTGCCGGCGAGGTTAAGGCCGAGGAAGGCAAGCCTCCTTTGAGCAGCCTCCTTCCCACACGTCTAGTCAATCTTGAATCTTTGAAGTTCGACCAAGGAAATCATCTCATGACGAACCCTAATGTGAGGTTGCCTCAAGGATCGACCAAACGGACATTCAAGGGCTATGAAGAGATCCATGTGCCTCCGCCAAAGCCGAAGCGTGACCCCGGTGAAAAGAATATACCCACAACTGAGCTACCTGACTGGGCTCGTGTAGGCTTCGGATCCTCCAAAGAACTCAACCGGATACAGACCAAATGCTATCCAACTGCCTTCCATGACGATGGTAATATGCTCGTTTGTGCCCCAACAGGTTCTGGAAAGACTAACGTCGCCATGCTCACAATGCTTCGTGAGATTGGCAAGAACCGAAACCCAAACACTGGAGAGATTATGCTCGATGATTTCAAAATCGTGTACATCGCGCCTCTCAAAGCTCTGGTTCAAGAACAGGTTGGAAACTTCGGCAAGCGTCTGCAGCCATACGGTATCCGGGTTAGTGAACTGACTGGTGATCGTCAACTCACCAAGCAGCAAATTGCCGATACTCAAATCATAGTCACCACCCCAGAAAAGTGGGATGTAATCACTCGCAAGGCGACGGATTCGAGCTATACCAAACTCGTGCGCCTTCTTATTATTGATGAGATCCATTTGCTCCACGACGATCGAGGTCCTGTCTTGGAAGCTATTGTTAGTCGAACACTTCGTCAGAACGAGACCTCTGATGAGCCAACCAGAATCGTCGGACTTTCGGCTACACTTCCGAACTATCGTGATGTCGCTAGTTTCTTGCGTGTTGATGCTACCAAAGGCCTCTTCCATTTCGATGGTTCATATCGTCCTTGCCCGTTGCGTCAAGAATTTATTGGCGTGACTGACAAGAAGGCGATTAAACAGCTCAAGACTATGAATGATGTTTGCTACAATAAAGTCTTGGAAAACGCTGATAAAGGTCATCAGATGCTTATTTTTGTCCACTCACGAAAGGAGACCGCCAAGACGGCCAGATATATTCGGGACAAAGCTATAGAGATGGAGACAATCGGCCAAATTCTGCGAAGTGATGCGGCTAGCAGAGCGATTCTGGCAGAAGAAGCTGAGAACGTAGACGACGCCTCGCTCAAAGACATAATGCCGTATGGTTTCGGTATCCACCACGCTGGTTTGTCACTGGAAGACAGAGACTCAGTGGCCAGTTTGTTCTCCGATGGCAGTATCCGGGTGCTTGTATGTACGGCAACTCTAGCCTGGGGTGTCAACTTGCCTGCTCACACTGTCCTGATTAAAGGCACTCAGGTGTACTCACCTGAACATGGCGCTTTTGTACAGTTGAGTCCTCAGGATACCTTGCAGATGCTTGGCAGAGCAGGACGTCCACAGTTCGACAAAGAGGGCCTGGGTACCATCATAACGACTCAGAACGAGCTTCAATTCTACCTCTCACTGCTGAACCAGCAACTACCGATCGAAAGTCAGCTGATCAGCAAATTGGCGGACAACCTGAACGCCGAAATTGTCTTGGGAAATATTCGCGACCGTACCGAAGGTGTCCAATGGCTGGGTTATACTTATCTCTATGTTCGAATGCTTCGGTCACCTGGGTTGTACAGTGTTGGTGCTGATTACGCAGATGATGAGGCATTGGAACAGAAACGTGTGGATCTTATACATTCTGCTGCCACTGTGCTCGAAAAGGCTGGCCTTGTTAGGTATGATAAAAAGATTGGAAAGCTCCAGTCCACAGAGCTTGGACGTATCGCCTCCCACTACTACATCAGCCACAGTTCTATGCAAACTTACAATCACCATCTTCAACCAGGTATCAGCACTGTTGAACTCTTCCGAGTGTTTTCTCTCAGCGAGGAATTCAAGTACATTCCGGTCCGACAGGATGAGAAATTGGAACTTGCTAAGCTACTCGGCCGTGTTCCTGTTCCTGTCAAGGAAGGAATAGAAGAGCCTCATGCGAAGATCAATGTCCTTCTTCAAGCGTATATCTCCCGACTCAAACTCGAAGGTCTTGCTCTGATGGCGGATATGGTCTATGTCACTCAGTCTGCCGGCCGAATTCTCCGCGCAATCTTTGAAATCTGCTTGAAGAAAGGGTGGTCATCCGTTGCAAAGGTTGCGTTGAATCTTTGCAAGATGGCTGAGAAGCGCATGTGGCCGACAATGACTCCTTTACGACAGTTTCCAACATGCCCTCGAGACATTATGCAAAAAGCCGAGCGAATCGACGCCCCTTGGCAGAGTTATTTCGATCTTGATCCTCCCCGAATGGGCGAGCTTCTTGGTATGCCCAAGGCCGGCCGTATTGTCTGTGATCTTGTCTCAAAGTTCCCACGATTGGAGGTTCAAGCACAAGTCCAACCGATGACTCGGTCTCTCCTTCGTGTCGAGTTGACCATCACTCCAAACTTTGTATGGGATGATACTCTACACGGCACCGCAGAGAGCTTCTGGGTCATTATCGAAGATTGCGACGGTGAGGAAATCCTCTTCCATGATCAGTTCATCCTACGCAAAGAGTTCGCTCAGGGTGAAGTCACTGATCATATTATGGAGTTTACCGTTCCTATCTCTGATCCGATACCACCCCATTACTTCTTGCAAATCATCTCTGACCGGTGGATGCACTCTGAAACCAAGGTTGCTGTATCCTTCCAAAAGTTGATTCTCCCCGAGCGCTTCCCGCCCCATACGCCATTGTTGGACATTCAGCGAGTCCCTGTCCAGGCTCTGAAACGTGATGACTTCAAGAGTCTTTATCCCAACTGGCAGACATTCAATCGTATTCAGAGTCAAGCTTTCAAGAGTTTGTTCGAGTCAGATGAAGCTGCTTTCCTTGCTGCTCCTGCAGGAAGTGGCAAGACTGTGTGTGCTGAGTTGGCCCTCCTCCGTCATTGGTCGCAAGCAGATAAGGGCCGTGCAGTTTATGTTGCTCCTTTCCAAGAGTTGATAGATTCGCGATACAACGACTGGTCGAAACGTCTAAGCTCGATTGCTGGAGGCAAGACAATCGTAAAACTTACCGGCGAGACTACAGCGGATTTGAAGCTCTTGGACTCGGCTGACCTGGTTCTTGCAACACCGGTTCAATGGGACGTACTATCACGACAGTGGCAGAGACGAAAGAACGTTCAAACGGTTGGCCTGTTCATTGCAGATGAGCTGCATATGATTGGAGGTTATCTTGGTTACACTTATGAGATCGTTGTGAGCCGAATGCAATTCATCAAACTACAGATTGAGAGTGATTTGCGAATTATCGGCTTGAGTGTGCCTCTATCAAATGCTCGTGATATCGGCGAGTGGATTGGAGCCAGCCGTCACTCAATCTTGAATTTCAGTCCAAGTTCTCGACCTATCCCACTCGACTTGCATATTCAGTCTTATAACATACCTCACTTCCCCTCTCTCATGATGGCTATGGCTAAGCCTGTATATCACGCTATTGCGAACCAGCTATCTCCTGATAAACCTGCCCTGGTCTTCGTCCCAAGCCGAAAACAGGTCCGGTCAACTGCTGTGGATATTTTGGCAGCTTGTGCTGCTGATGATAATGAAGATCGCTTCTTGCATGCTGACGTTGAGCAAATTGCACCTCTTTTGGAAAGGATACACGAAAGGACGTTGGCCGAGTCTATCTCTCATGGAGTGGGCTACTACCATGAAGCGTTGAGTACCAATGACAAGCGGATCGTGTCTCACTTGTTCACAATTGGTGCTATTCAAGTTATGCTGGCTTCCCGCGACGTTTGCTGGGAGATCGATTTCACTGCCCATCTAGTCATTGTTATGGGAACGCAGTTCTTCGAGGGTAGAGAGCACCGCTACATCGACTACCCTATTAGTGAAATTCTTCAAATGTTCGGTAAAGCCTCGCGACCTGGTCAGGATAAGCTCGGACGCGGTCTCCTGATGGTCGCCGAAACCAAACGACCATATTACAGGAGGTTCTTAGCGGAAGCACTGCCACTGGAGTCTGGACTTTCTTCGGCACTTCATGATGCCTTTGTCACCGAGATTAGCACTCAAACAATCAGCTCGACTCAGGATGCTGTTGATTGGATGACGTATACATACTTCTACCGCCGTCTCCTTGCCAATCCTAGTTTCTATGGTCTCACGGATGTCAGCCATGAGGGATTGAGTACCTTCTTGTCTGAACTGGTTGAGAGCACGTTGAAGGAGTTGTCGGAAGCGAAGATTATTGAGCTCGATGAGGAAGATGATACCATTTCTCCTATGAACGCAGCTATGATTGCTGCGTACTACAACATCTCCTTTATCACTATGCAGACGTTCCTTTTGTCTTTGTCGGCCCGCACGAAGCTTAAAGGTATTTTGGAGATCGTCACTTCTGCCACCGAGTTTGAGTCTATCCAAATGCGCCGACATGAGGATCACATTTTAAGACGCGTCTACGACCGTGTTCCCGTTAAGATGGCGGAGCCTGCTTACGACTCCCCCCACTTCAAGGCCTTTGTTCTCCTCCAAGCTCACTTCTCTAGAATGCAATTGCCCATTGATCTTGCAAAGGATCAAGAAGTCATTGTGGGCAAGGTTCTCAATCTTCTTAGTGCTTGTGTTGATGTCTTGTCATCCGAAGGACATTTGAACGCTATGAACGCTATGGAGATGTCACAGATGACTGTCCAAGCCATGTGGGATCGGGATAGTCCTTTGAAACAGATTCCTCATTTCACACCTGAAGTTGTGCAGGTGGCTAACGAATTCAAGTATGTACAGGCACCTTCTCCCTCTAAATTTTCTACTAACATGCTTTGCAGGATCAATGACATTTTCGAATTCATGGAGGCTATGGACCCCTCTGAGAACAAAGACTATGCTACATTCGTCAAGCGCCTTGGCTTGGATAACAAACAGCTCTCACAGGCTGCTAACTTCACAAACAACAAGTATCCCAACGTGGAGATGGACTTTGAGGTTGAAGATCCTGACAGCATCACGGCGGGTGATCCAGCGTACCTCAAGATCAAGGTGGAACGGGATGTCGAGGAGGATGAGGAGCCGGACACCACGGTTCATGCACCATACTACCCTGGCAAGAAGATGGAAAATTGGTGGTTAGTGGTTGGTGACGAGAAGACCAAGAGTCTTCTTGCCATTAAACGTGTCACCATCGGTCGGAAATTGGAGACGCGTCTCGAATATATTGTGCCAACTGCTGGTGAGCATGAGTTGACCTTGTATCTCATGAGCGACAGCTATGTCGGCGTTGACCAGGCACCTACGTTCAACGTTACAGCGGCCGAAGGTATGGACGAGGATGAGAGTGAAGAGGAGGAGTAATGACTGCAAAAAGAAATAAATTCTAGATATGTGGTATACGGATTTGGCGTTTTATGAGAATTTGATGTTTTGATGTACTATCATGTCTTCTAGTTGAAAATCAGCAATGAATTGTACAACTATATAGTACACATGTCTTTGCACATCATGGCTTTCTACCTAGGCCTCCTAGGTAGGTGATGAATGCGCCCACAGAAAGAGATATCGCCATTACGACCTTCCTAGGTTGGAAGGCACCAAGGCCGAATCAAGGCGCCAAGGCAGCAACTGGGTGGCCGGATGTAACCCACTTTTGGGGATCTCCGCATTTGATTCAACACCGAAGGTACCCTTGACCTCTCTTCTATTCTTTCTCTACTTCATCGGTATCAACTGCCCAATTATTTCTAGACCACCCTCTATTTTGATAAAAAATACAATCTTGCGAGCAGTTACACCACAAAAACTGCACATCATGACCGTCAGAGCTACCAAATTCACCCCAGAGTCAGTTCTCCACCTCACCTCCAACCTCCAAACCTTACTGACACTTAATTCTACGTATCTAGGGTCCTCCTCTCAGCACCACGCAGATCATCAGCCATCGCCAATGCCACCGGCAAACTCGCCGTCTACACCCAAACAACGTATTCCTTCGACACCCACTCCAAAACCAACGAGATCCGCACCATCGACATCGAATCCGGCGAAACTTCGGTTGTCACAAACGACGCAAGCGCCAGTAACCCGCAATGGCTGGACGATGGCGATTTACTCGTTTGGTTGAAGGGAAAGGAGAATGGAAACACGAGTTTTGTGATTGGCGACGCGCGAGATCCAGGACGATTTTATACTGCGGGCACAGTACCAGGGCCAGTTTCTGATCTAAAAGTCACGAAGCTTGATTCTGGAAAGACGGGGTTCGTGGTTTCTGGTAAAGCGAATCCGGATGGAAGTTTGTACAATCCGAAAGATGCGAAGAAACCCCTGAGTAGTGGGAGGTATTACACCTCGACTTGGGTGCGGCATTGGGATGAATATATTGAGCCGCAGAAGAATTCGTTGTGGTACGGTGTACTGCAGAGTTCGCCGTCGGCCACATCAAATAAGGAAAAGAGATACGCGACGTCCGGGTTGACGAATCTGCTCGCTGTTTCCGGTTTGACGGACGTTGAAGCGCCCATACCGCCGTTTGGTGGCACTGATGGTTTTGATATTAGTCCGAATGCGGTTGTGTTTGTCGCGAAGGATCCTACTGTGAATAAGGCGACTCATACGGCTTGTGTGTGTTACTATTGTCCTATGCCTTCGTGGACGGATCTGAGTACGCGGGAGGCGAAGATCTATCAAATGAAGGGTCTTGAAGGTGCTATGAGTTCGCCTGTGTTGTCGAATGATGGCAGTGCTATTGTATTCTTGGCGCAGGAGAAAGATGGACATGAAGCTGACAAGAATCGTATCATCTTCGTGCCTAATCCGTGGAGCGGTCAGTTACTTGAGGTTTTCAAGTCGAAAGATGGAAAAGGCGCATGGCCGTTGAGCCCTGGCTCGGTCTCGTGGGCAAAAGATAATAAGTCACTGCTCATCACGGTCGAAGAGAAAGGGCGAGGAATTTTATATCAACTCCCGATCGAGGACATCTTGGATGCGACGCCAGATAAGTTGAAGAAGCTTACCAGCACTGGGTTCGTGACTGGCGTTGCTCCATTGTCCGCAGACACGGAACTTCTTCTCGTATCAAGCAGCAACTTGATAGAGAGCAGTGTTTACACAATCGTCGATCCCAATGCAATCGACGAAGCAAATGTCCTATCGTCCATTAGCCGGGGCGGATCATCGATTGGTCTGTCGCGCTCTCAGGTCGATGAAATATGGTACAAAGGCGAAAACGATCAACCCATTCACGCTTTCGTGGTGAAACCATCAAACTTCAACCCAGAAGAGAAATATCCTTTGGCGTTTTTGGTACATGGCGGACCGGAGTCAGCGTGGAACGATTCGTGGAGCACTCGCTGGAACCCGGCGGTATTTGCCGAGCAGGGCTATGTGGTTGTTACGCCGAACCCAACCGGTAGTACAGGATATGGTCAGGACTTTACAGATGCGATCATTGGCAATTGGGGCGGTCTTCCGTACCTGGACTTGGAAAGAGGATTCGATTACATTAGCAAGAACCTGGAATATGTCGACACCGAGCGCGCGGTTGCGCTAGGCGCTTCGTATGGTGGGTACATGATGAACTGGATTCAGGGCCAACCGCTCGGCCGAAAATTCAAGGCTTTAGTCACCCATGATGGCGTTTTCAGCATGGTGTCGCAACTAGCTAGTGAGGAGCAATACTTCCCACTCGCTGATCTCAAGGGACCGTTGTGGAAAGTACCTGAAGAGTGGCAGAAATGGGACCCATCTCGATTTACCGCAAACTGGGCAACACCCCATCTGATCATTCACAATGAACTGGATTACCGACTAACGATAGCAGAAGGCTTAGCTGCGTTTAATGTGTTGCAGATGAAGGGTATTGAAAGCGCATTTTTGACGTTTCCCGATGAAAACCATTGGGTTTTGCAGCCCGAGAATTCTCTGGTGTGGCATTATGCTGTGATTAACTGGATAAATAAGCATGTGGGATTACCGGAGATTTCGACGACTCATCATGACGGGATTTTTGGAGCGGACAAGACGGCTCGAAAAATTACAAATGTTCCGTTGAGATGATCTTTGTCTATATGAAGAAACACGTTGAAAGAACTTTCAGTTCTTATAAAATCTATGTCTTGTTTTTGTTTGTCTTGTTTCGGCGAGGATTACTCGATTTGTCAACTTATCAGACCATTTCTCAGACCAAAACGGGTCATTCTTCACATATGCCTTGGTTCTGTCTAGTCTTTCGACTGTTTCTGAATCATCCGCCGACTTCAGACGTAGATTTCTTATTTGTGGCTCTTTGTCTACATACTACTCAAAACACGATATACATCAGAGAACAATGGAAAAACTGCAAATTCCGCCTTCTTGGCACATAATCGTCCCATGTATGGAATGCATGATTCACAGTGACATGGTCTATATAAGTATGACTCGGCCATTTGGTAGGGTCTTTCCAAGGTTGATTCAGTATATCCTGCGATTACAGCTTCCGTAACACTGATAAACTATACAACCTATAATCGAATACATACCCTAGATACTGAGGCTTAGAAGCACTATTCTAGTGAACTAGCCTCAGATTATCTTTGAACTTGCGAAAACTGTTAATCATAATTCCAGTGGTGACAAATCGAGCGCATCCTTCAACATGCCAGAACGGCACAACTCCAAACTGAAACTCAATGCAAAAAAGCGCAAAGACGATACCACCACCAACTCCTCTAGAGATAGAAATACAGATACCGATGCCTCTCTCCATCTCACAGAAACCTTCCAAACCCTCATTGACAACAACACAACACCCACCACCCTCCCACCAACCCGTCACGAACCGCATCCCGACTTCCTCCCAACACTAACCCACCTCTCCCAAACCCTCTTCAAACTCGTGTCCCTCACTACCGGCCAACCGCACCCTTCCTGCCCGGACTCCGTGTTACGCTATCACCTGCTCACATCCACGCAACTAGACGACATTGCGCGCCATTACCATCAGATCTGGCCACCGGTTCCAGAGACGTATCGATACCCAAAACCGATTAAGCCGTGGCTTGGGACAGAGGAAGAGCACACTATTGATGTTGAGCTGAAGAGGGAGAGGATTGGGCAGTTTATTGGGTTGAGGAGGGGGGTCGCAATGGGACTTGCTGATATTACGACTGCTGCGGGTGTTGTTGAGGCGGTGGAGGGCGGGAAGAATCAATTGATTGACCTCAATAATGAGGATGGTGAGGATGAAGAAGAGGAGGAGGAGGAGAATGTTGTGAAGACGATCTGTGAGAGGATTCGGGTGCAGATGCAGAAGGATTGGGAAGAGGCGCTTGAGCGCGCGAGAAGGGATGAAGGGCACCCCGGTATCGTGCGACTTACGAAGGCTTGAATCATTTCTTCTGATAATGATATTGTATATACCTTTGATATAATTCATGACTGGTTTCTTCAGTCATTGCGTGTAAAGTATCGTCATCACTCCGTCTGTCATAGATCTAGATTCAATACCTCGCCCGAACTCTTCTGTAGTAAAAGACTAACCTAGGTTCGACAGAGTCAGAAAAGTCAGGTACATCGGAATGAGTCACTCACTCCCCAAGCCCTGACTCAATTTACCTCAACCCAGGTTTCAAATCTAGATCCAGATCTAGATCTCGCGAGCATCTACACCGAAAATCCGTTGGGGAAGGGGCCGAAAAGCGGACTTTCGTCGTCTCTACCTGAGAACTCGATGGTCATAACCTCGGCCAAGTATCGAGTTTGTGTCAAGCCGTTCGCCAAGTGTCAGTGATTCAGGCAGTGAATTGACTTTTGTTGATGCGATTTGTGAAGAAAACCGGCCAGCGTCGGTTGTCGGTCGGCTTGTATCGGGTTGCCGGTACCTAATGCATGATCGGCGGGGGCTAGTATTTTTCATAGCTTAAATTTTGTGCGACTTCACATGTACGGAGTATGCCATTGGCTCCGGTGACTCTTGCCTTGTACGCTTTTTGTCGGCTTTTCCTACACCTGTTGAGTCGAAGGACAACCTGGAGTTGAATGCTCGCTCCGGTTGCAGGAGTATATAGGCTATTGTAATGCTTGTCACGCTGCTGTATCGCCGTGGATACTAGGCTGATTGAAGCCAAGTGCTGACATATCTTACAAATCTGACAAGAAGATTACGTGCTTGCTGCATGTAGAGATTGTTTCGATACATTCCTCATACACAAACGATATCGGTAGAGATAGATTATATATCTAAAAAGGATCGAGCAAATAGGGCTAATCAACGCCGGCACATTCCCATAGCATGTATTTTGTTCGACAATTTCTTCATGATCTAGCCATCTAATTCTCTGATCCTCCTCGACGCCGAAGTCAGCAAACCGTGGGTTTCGCGATTGAACTGGTAAAAGTTCAATATGCAGACCCTCCGGCACTCTTGACAAATCCAGCCCTCCAGTCGGGGAAGTTGTGCGAGCTTTCACGGTCCTCCATATCGCCTTTGTTTCCTCGCTGTATGACAGAAGTTTGGTCCAGTTCATTCCCTCGCTGATGTTGCTGCTACAGTCGCTAATCGCGTGCTTATCCCATCTGAAGTTCCCAACCGCAGGGTGGGGACGCGACGGGTACGTTTATTCCGGGTTTAGTAGATTACGGTGAGGTTTTGGAGCTGTACCGAGAAATGGTTTTTTTTCTTTTTTTCATCTCGTTTTTTCAAATGTCAACGATAAACGTCCCCGATTGTTGAACGACCATAAATATAGTTTGACTTCCTCGTCTGCTGTCTTTTTCTTTTCGTTGCCATAAAGTCAAGAAGAGAACCCACTCAATGCGAATCGGCACAAAATTGCGCCATGAGTAGTAGTAGTGCTCGTCAAGAACCCCGCGCGGGCCAACAGCCGCAACAGCAACGTCCAACTTCAGCCCATGAAAGTGTTACTTCGTCTGAGATTACGTTGACTCGATGGCAGAAAATTGAGAATGTCATCTGGGATGGCGGCCATCGTACGCCGCAGGAACGCGCGCTTGTGCGACGGTTGGATATATTTATCATGTTTGTACTACCTTTGAACAGTCATAGAAGCAATTCGCTGGTTACATTGGACTGACCATGCCGTTTCTATGAAATAGGAGCTGGGCGACAATTGGGTACTTTGTGCGACTGTTGGACTGGGCTAATGTCAGTAAGTGATTCGAATATCACTCGTCAATGCTCTTGGTGTGGGTGCGATAGAGACTAACATGTGATAGCGAATGCATACGTCTCCGGCATGAAGGAAGACCTGCACTTCAGTGGAGCCGACTACAACCTCCTCTCGACGTTTTTCATCATTGGCTACGTTATCGGCCAAGTGCCGTCGCAAATGGTATTGACACGGGGTAAGCATATAACCTCTGTTTAGTAACTGGACATAGTTCTGACAACCTCAGTCCGCCCATCGTACTGGCTGCCTACCTGCGAATTACTCTGGTCAATCGTCACATTCTGTTTCGCAGCCGTGCAGAACGTGCGCGATGTCTTTGCTCTTCGCATTGTCATGGGATTCCTCGAAGCTCCATTCGCAGTCGGCGTTTTGACCATCATGGGAAGCTGGTACACCCCGCGCGGTATGCCCAATTCCCCTCCCCCTGAATCTAAAGCCGTTTTTGCTAATCGGAGAAAAAAGAACTCTCCAAAAGAATCGCCATCTTCTACTCCGCCTGCTACGCCGCCAGCATGTTCAGCGGCTACCTCCAAGCCGGCATCTACAAGGGCATGGACAACCACCTCGGCCTTCCCGGCTGGCGCTGGCTCTTCATCTTTTGCGGCGTAATTTCTTTGCCGTTCAGTCTGTACGGCTACATCGCCATACCGGATAACCCATACAACAGTAAAGCCTTCTGGATGCCACCTCACCAACTGGAGTTCGCACGCAAACGCATGGAGGCTTGTGATCGTAGGCCACCCGTGATGCTTACATGGGCTAAAATAAGACGTATTGTGACTCACTGGCCGCTCTATGCATTTACGGCAATTATGATCTGCCAGTGTCTCGTTACGCAGCCGTTGAACTATTTTGCGGTGTGGTTGAAGAGTCTGCATCGGTTTTCGGTGTATCAAACCAATGTTATCCCGACGGCAGGCCAGGCGGTGGGATTGATTACGACGTTGGCGTATAGTTGGCTTGCTGATGCCTGGGGTGGTGAAAAGAGATGGAAAGCGTTACTCATTCCGGCGGTTGTCAATCTGGTGGGATTGATTATTGTCTCGATTGGACCGGGTTTTGGGGCGACGTTGTTTGGGTATTTGCTTAATGGTGCTAGTTGGGGCTTTTGGCCGATCTGTTTCGTACGTCTTCTCCTCTCCCCCCTTCTTTTCGAGCTTCTTTCAAATTTCTTGAAAATGTACTGACTCGTCAAAGGCCTGGACAAACGAAGTCTGCGCCTCAGACCCCGAGGAACGCGCGATCGTCATTGGCGTCGCGCAAACAATGGGCCAGGCATTCGTCGCCTGGGTTCCTAGTCAGTATCACCTTTCCTCTCTCATCTCATCACCCTCACCATCATCACGCTAATCGCTGCTCACAGTCCTGATCCTAAACACATCCAAATACGCGCCCAAATTCACAATGGGCTGGAGCATTCTCACCGGTTTCAGTGCGTGTCAATTGGCAATGGTATTCGTCATTCGGTGGCTAGTGCAAAGAGATAAGCGGCGAACTCGCGAGCAACAGCAACAGGAAGGAGAATTCGGTGGCCATCATGATCGTGGCAATGACTGTGAGGGCGGAATTGCTGGTCATGGTAATGTGGAGGATACTAGTGCCGAGGATAGTGAGAATATGGTGCCCGCGGCTTCGGAGATGACGAAGGTGTAATGAATCTCTTATTGGGGAATTCTAATGCGATGACGGAAAAACGGTTGATGGTAGGGCTTATGAGTCCTAGAGAATGAGGAAGAATGACTTTAGACATGACTTTATGTTGACATGCAGCTTTACTGTCTCGGGCATACTATAGAAGAGCACAGATCTAATTCGCAATGATTATTTGGTTACTTCTACTCAGGACCAACAGTGTGCGATAATAATGGTTGTTATTGTGGTTTGGCGGATACTTGTACAAGATGAAGTCGCCGGACTACTTTGTTCAGCAGAACTCCGCAACCGACGATAGCACTAATGATAGAAACAGCGAACACAATAAGAATAAGGAGTCTTGGACCAAGGGATCGAGTCAAAATCCACTGCTACCGGTTAGTCTATAGAATCCCGACAGCGATGGTCGAAAGACTTACTCAGTTGCATTCCACACAACTCTATCAGCCGTTAAAAAAACCTCCTCCGTCTCACTCAGCTTGTCATCACGTCTAGCCATCCGTAGTATGGTCGCTTCGGCGAGTTCTGGCTTGTTGCCATGGCCGAACAGTCGGTACGGCGCAGAAGTGATCATGCCGTTGTAGTAGAAGTTGACAATCGAGAGACCTTCTGCGGGTTTCCTACTCAACACGTATTTCTGGACAAGCTTTTGGAAGTTGGGTTTAACACCAAGATCAGCGGCCAAAGCCTCTTGATATCCGAGCGCAGGCACGGCAATCGTATGCCGACGAGAGTTGACAAACTACTTTATTAGCTGAAGTAATCACAGACTGTCATGGGAGACTTCAAGAAGACTCACATTCTTTTTCTGTTCCTTCTTGGCTTTCTTAATTTCTTTCTGCATCTTCTCCCTTGAAGGTAGATGAATCCTTCGAGTCAGCGAAGCCACTGCCCATCGAGCCTGAAGCTCAACGGTCGGATGAATGGGCCCTAGAAACTCGACAAGACCCAAGAAGAAGAGATTACCGTATGTAGGAGAATTGACGAATCGATACAGATGAACAGAGTTTTGCTTTTCTCCACGATACGTTTCCTCGGCGATGACTGGCATGGTGACATTGTAACCCGTACAAAAAATGACCTCGTCGACTTCAAGAGTTTCGCCGTTGCTGAGAACTATGGCTGTCTCGGTAAAACTCTCAACAGAGGCTCGGTGCGGAGTTATAGAGCCAGCACGAATATGATCAAGGAATTCGTTGGATACAACTGGGTTGGCGGTAAGAATCCCATGGTTTGGTTTCAAAGCCGTAGGCACCTCACCCACAACAAGGCGGTGAATCAGCTCGTAACTAAAAGTGAGAATAGAACGAGGCAAGAGATATTCCACTAGACGACTTTGAAGCGATTCAACAAGTTTGCCGTTGACGTATCTAGGCAAGACCCATCCTCCTCGCTGAGTGATAAGATGGCATGACTCGGCGTGCTTGGAGACTTCACTGGAGATATCAACTGCTGAAGAGCCGAGGCCCACTACAGCCACTCGCTTTCCGACATAAACATCCGGCCGGCGGTAGATATGGCTATGAATAGCACGGCCCTCGAAGAGATCCAGACCAGTGACTTCTGGAATGTATGGCAGACTCTCTTTCCCGGTACAGATGAAGAGTGCATCAAACAGGTCCTCAGCTGTTCTTGTTGTAACCTTCCATTGGTGGCCCCGCCTCTCACAGGATAGCACCTCGGTGTTCAGGAGTATGTATTTCTCCAATCCGAAGTGAGCGGCATACTCATGGATATATCTCAGATAGTCTCGGTGAGTCGGGTAGTCTGGATATTGTGCGGGATCCATGGGGAAGTCGCTGAATTGAGAGCGTAGAGCACATGTGTTTGAGATCACTCCATCGTAGACAGACGAGAAAGTTTCTCCCGTCAATGGATCGGGTTCTTCGTACTGCCACTGGCCACCAATGTACGGGCGGGCTTCGAAGACTATGGGTTGCAAGCCTTCTTCAAGACACTCCTTGGCAGCGACGAGGCCGGAGATACCTGATCTGTTAGCGTGATCCTAGAGTCTGTCAGATGCGGCATCTTACCAGCACCGACTATGGCGACTTTGTCGACCTGGAACTCGCTGGAAGCCATGACAATAGTTGACGCTGAAGATGGATAGAACGGAAATAGCGGATGAATGAGCAGAAATCAGAAAGGATGACACGGCACTGATGAGCAATGATAATGAATACAAGAGTGATTGATTGATGAAATGTAACAGCGAGACGATGAAGAAGAGCGTATGTGAGAGAGAAGAAAAGAAAGGGAAAGGGAGGGAGAAAAGACTCGCGAAGAGGGGAAGGTCGTGGTTGAAGGACAGGAGGCAGGTCCGGGGGAGGCACCTTCCATTTTGGGACGGGTGCTGGCTGGGTTCCTTCCTTCCTCTTCAAGCACCCAACAGGTTAGCAGCTACCATCATGTCTGTAAGTACCGCTCCCCGCTGAGAGGATCTGTACACAATCACTCTTGCGGTTTCTCGACACACGAAGCTGCTATTTTCTGACGGACCTTGCTGAGGTACTCCTCCTCAGACAGTTTCCCAATGTCAATACCGTCTACCTGACCAACTTTGACTCTTTGTTTGCCCATTATGCTGATGTCTGATTTGGGTATGCCCAGGACCTAGGACTCCGAAATTTCTCGTCAACATCGTGGTTTTATCGGTACCGACTGCCTTCGAATCCCAACGTACCTCAGACAAGACTTTGGTAACTGCAGCATTTGCTTTACCCTCTCTAGGCTCCGGGCTGACATGGATATACACTTGTTCGTTGCATATTTTCTTGATCCCTTGAAAACCACGGGACGCGGGAGTCACATGGCAGCGTATCGAAAGTTTATAGAGTGGATTGGAGTTTTTCTGCGCGACTGAGGTTATTCGCAACAGTTTCGCGGCCTCATTCATTGCGCAGTGCCAGCAAATCATCTAATGAGGTTGGTTGATGTTTTGATTTATCGATCGCGTAGACGCGAAAAAGCACAGCGATTAATGGCGCAGTTCCAGATTTGGCTTAGCGTATCTTTTCTAGCATTAGGGTTATCAGGGTTATACTTGATATCAAGTGAGTCTTTTCTCTTGATCACATACAACTTTCACCTTCACCAAATTCTAGTCATACCGGCAATTCCTAGGATAGCCTACAAAGTTCCCTTGTCGGGCACGCCAACGTTATGGATAGGTAGTCCCTGACGATATTCTACGGGTAGTCATATGGTATATCCAGGTGATGCTCAAAAAACATTCATAAGATCTAGACTGTCTGAATATTCCCGATCTTGATTTCAGGTAGTACGCGGAGCAACATCACATTATCAGGATGAATTTGGATCAATGGCGTGAAATATGTCAATGCATGCAATTTCGCTAAACAGCCTCCAGGGCTAGGAAAACCGTTCCAATTTATGTACAAGAAGTGAATTGGTAATTGACCAATCATATAACAAGATCGCTTCGTGAATCGCCCTCATTTGAAAGAATTTAGCAAACTGTACCCTTTGTCAAAATGCTATGCACTTCCTGAGCATACGTGCAGCCATTGACAACATTCGAATCCGAGTATCCAGCAGACCAGAGCATAACACCTCCGAACGTCGAATTCCCTTCCGTCTCAGAGACCAGAGTTGCCATCTCATCCGGCGTGATATAGTAGATAGCACCGGCACTGTTACCGTTGGAAGCCAATGTAGAAGCAGGGGCTCCAATATAGAGCTTCGCGTCTTTAGAAGGCGTAGTAGCGAGGAAGTCCACCCACTCAAGGTAGTTGAAGGGGGCGTTGCCGTTAAATCCAAGAGAGCAGGATTCATAAGGAATGTTGTCAAGGCCATTGTTGTTATTGTACCATTGAACCCAGAGCTTGTCAAATGTTGAGTTACCAATGATGATACTCATGTTGGGTTCTGGAAGAGGACATTGAGGAGCCCCGGTAATGTAGTAAGTGTTGTTAGGGTCAGAAGCGAAGTTGGATCGTAGGGTAGAAATCATGTATTGGTAGTATTGGCTTGAGCCGCCGTTGACTTCAATGTCAAAGTCCCATCCGTTTACAAAGACATTACCGAAGGGTCTGGGGACGGTGGTGTTGCCGGAGTTTCCGTACGACTCCCACAGATATTGACCGATGGACTCCGCCTCGGCCTGTGATTGCAAGGAGTAAGAGCTGGTCGCACCTCCGAGCGAGAGCAAGACTTTGACACCAGCGGCCTGGCATTTCGCAATAGCAGAAGCTACGTCGTCACATAATTGGGCTTGGCCAGTGGTAGAGATATAGCACTCTTCTCCAATAACGCCAGAAGGAATATCGATGCCATTGCCAAATTCATACAGGAAGGCAAGGATAATCACGTCAATACCGGCTGTTGAGCTGCAGTAGGCAGAGAGGTCGGCATTTTCGTTGGCGTTTTGGCCCCAGTAGACGACTGTCTCGGCGCCGGTGTCTTGACGAGATGAGAGTGTAGAAGCTGTTGCGAGGGCCAAGAGACTGGCACCACTTACGAGGGCGGAGAAATGCATGTTGACTGTGAATATGTGCCATAAAATTGCCGAGAATAACATGAATTAGTGAAGATCTCAGGTACGAGGTTGATCGTAGTGAAGATTACTCAAGACGGAAGTTGAAATTAGGGCTCAGAGCAGATCTTATACCTTCCTTGGAAGGCCCTTCCACGAACATTGGATATGCTACATGACATGGGCTTGCGTACACAGTTACAAAGCTACACTCCAGTTCTTGAACGTGTGTTCCCCTCTAATCTCGATTTCGTATGGGTTGCATTCTGGTTATATGGCACAGAGGGGCATCTCTACCCATAAGATGTAACAACCTATCGAAATTCCGGGGACGACCATACAAAAACAACCCACTGTGAATTTGCTGAAAAATGGCTAAATAAAGATATAGAGCTGCTGACATTGTTTTATTCAACCTAAAACAAAGTTAGCAGGCTGATGATCGTACCGGATGCGACGTTCACGAGGCACTAGTCTGCGGAATGTGACTCTGAATGCAACCGGCCCCTTGGCCACGAAACAGTCTAGTAGCACATCTAATTCCTGTACATTTTTCAAGATATTGAATAGTATAAGAACCCGGCATATATTCAGCCACGGCTGAGATAGAGACGAATAACAGCCATATCGCATTCCGTTATATTCTGTTTAAGACTCAGACTATATCCTCTCAACTCCCCGGAAAGGGCAACACCCATCGGGTTTCCTTGCTGTCCAGTCCTTCTCGCCAGTCCATGAATCTAATCAACTTATCAGGTCCTCATAGTGTTACGGTAGGATTGATTTGTTGATTGATGATTTTTAGTCACTTGGAAAGCTGGCCCACTCACCTTCCGATAATGGTAAATTAGGGTTACAAGACCGCCGATCGCAGTCGCACTCTAATCAAACATCAGGGGTGTGACCTTGGTGTTCTGAATCTGTTCCTGACGAATAGACAATGACGTATTGTTTTCTTTATAACCTAGTTTAGATTCAAGATCCCATGTCTGGAGGGTTACGTTACGTGGAACTTTCCTCCTTAGACTTCATAAGTGACCAAGCCAAAGTTCCAATGATGTCTCCGAACGCTCCAACTCTCATTATACAGATCGCCGTCTTTTGACACTTGCTGATGAGCTTTGCTCGGCTACCCTTGAGCGATAGGCACTTCGGATCGCGGCTAGCAGGACAATGACACCCGCAATTAGAGCTGCAATCTGATCAAGACAGCTCATCCATACGTCCGTCCGTGGGATTAGAAAGAATTGGTGTGATTTCAATGCCGATGCATTCTTGTTACTCACAGAAACTAATCCAAATATGAATACAGAGGGCAAAGCTACTGACAGTGGTGCGATGATGAATGTCATCATCTGAGAACTTCGAAAATGCAGTTTTCTAAGTTCGGACGGAAGTCTGCATCGCGCGTTCTGATTGTGCATGCATATGACCTATTGCCTCTTGGACAAGATCGTTCGAGTCATAAAGCTTGTTGGAAGCTTTGCAATATTCAGCGTCCTCTCTCTGCGTTTCTTCGCGACATGACTCTGGCGTCCCTTATTCTGGGCTTTCCGCGCATTTACAGAGCTAATAACCCAGGTCAAATATCCTACCATAACACACATCACCAAACAAGCCCAAGTTCCAGTGACAATGGTAGTCACGAGAGATAGATAAGGCCGACTCAAAGTTGTTTCTGTGGGACTAACGCCCTTCATGGTCGACTACAGCAGTCAATGGCACTGGCCTGAAGGCGCTTAGAGATACGATATCGACGAGAAATTGCTAAACAGTAGATTCAAATGTTAAAAATATTCGTGCAACGCTGAGGGCTCCCCATTTGACTCCAGATGTGTAAGGTCAAAGTTGTTCATCCACTGAAGGTCCTGGTTCGTCCACCACATATCTACCATTCCATTCTGTGTATCAATTATGGTATCTTGAATATCTTCAGAATAAATCGAGTCTGCATGTGAGATAATGTCCCGATTCACTGCTGGCTGCTCACCATTTGACACTATGCCATGAGTATTTCCACCATCTGTGGCAGGTACTTCTCCTAGCCCTAGCAGCATAAGCTTTTGAGCATATGACAAACATCAGATGCAAGAGCACTCACTAATAGCCTGGGTGTGTTCTCCATCGTAATTTTCTTCAAACATCTTTCGTAGCTTTAGAATACAGCCTTGTGCAAATCGAACGCCGAGATGGTCGCATTTCTTGAGACAATTCATACATTGCCACCACGCTTGTTGAAGATCTTGCAATGCTGAATCATTGAACAAAGCTCGCAAACCAGGACTCAGGAGAGCAAGGGCAATTATTGCTCCAATATTGTATAGATCTACAGAAGACAATTGGTATCAGTTAGCTCGTTCAGCTTGACTCTAGATTTTGGGACCAATGCTGTGTTGTTCACGTACAAAATGAAGCTATAAACCAACCAGCAGGAAGTCGATCCGTTCCTAAATGTGGTTCAACTGTGTCAAGTAACTCCTGAGCGGTACGAATGCACATTCCAACACAGCCACGGGACAGTATACTTTGTAACGGTGCCCGGGTCGAATCATGCAAGCCCGAGGAGCTCTCCCTTGCAAAGTCAACAAGAAGTCCTCTAAAGAGAATCAACCTCCAGTGCAAAAGCCTTTGATGTAATCATGGCGTATTAGTAATTAACGATTTCTGATCGTGATGAGAACTTCAAACATACTGGCATCTCAGGTTTATACGCTGACGAATAAAGCAATTCCTATGATGGTTGGGTGTGAAATTCTCATCAAGCAAATAGGCAGGGATTTGGTTATGCCACATCCCTAAATCCGCATCTAATTCAATGATTTCTGCGTAAGGAGTTCTCGAAATGTAGCAGCCCTCGGCTACGTTGCGTTCATTTCGAGGGCCATATAACAGCCTAAAGAAGAGTTAGAGAGAGTAAAAAACCGAGGCGGCATACGAACTGTCGAATGCGAGATGCAATATCGGACAAACGAAGGGTGTGGACAAAAAATGCCATCCTCGAAGGTGTACCAATTGGTTGAATCCTGTCCCGCTCGGTAGGGTCAATGCTCAGATATTCATCATCGATCGCCTCTGGATGGGAGACTGTGGATACGCCAGTGATCATAGGAGGTCTCCCGTATGTCATGCTCTGAGTCCTATGACCAAAGAACTTAGGGTCCATTTAAAGGTACAAGAAATCTGGGAAGCAAAATTACCTATCCATGGCCACACATGCATACCACACGCGTCTTCTTTGCTCCCTTTCTGCTTGACTTCCTCTGTTGCTCTCAACATGCAACCCGATTGCTTGAGCAGTGCGAATGGCTACTCCAACAGCGATCCATGACCGATTAGACATGTCTGCCTCTCGAAGATAGGCCGCTTTGAGCACAAGTGCCTGAACCAATTGTAACGATTCCAGTTGCATAAGATCCGAATTCAGGAGCCTGTCTGCTCGATCGAAAAATGTCTTCTGCGTATTGTCGTGATCATTGGACTTTGGAGGACTTGCGCGTAGATATACGATGGCAAGGACCAGATTGAGTGTGGCTTGGAAAATCCGGTCAGATGGTAAGAGCTCCACCTCTACTAATGAACCAGTACGCGATGGTATTGTAGTTGGACCTTCGTTCAGAAGACGTTCGTATCTGTTTTCAAATCGGTTAGTCCCTTCCGTGACACGAGATTTTGCTAACCTGACTCACCGTTTCGTGAAAGTCTGCTCATGCAATATCGGATTTATGGTGTGTATCCTCTCCCAATACTTTGCTAAGAGATGGTCTACCACCGAGCGCGGGGGAAGAGACAGGTCAGCTGCCGATGTGCTCATTGTTCGTAGCGGTCTTGAAGATCCAGTTGTGCGAAAAGAAGTGCCAAAATGATTGGCTGTGTCGTAGATTTCTGTTGATTGAAGAGAATCTACCTTTCTTTTAGCGCGCCGACGAAGAGCTTCATGCACATTTTCTATGAAGCCAAAGGCGCTTGAACTTCCAACGACACGAGGGGATATTGCCTCATAGTCTTCCTCTCCATTTTCCGTTTCGATAGCGGGGTTTAAGGCATCATTTCCCCTGGTCCCATTGGCAACATACGTAAATCGCTGTTGTTGCTGCTCGGAATTTCTGGGAGTTGAACGTGGCTGCCTTTCTGTTGATGTCTGACGCCGACGTTCTGGCAGAGCCGAAGCTGATGCCGAAGCTGATTCACTCGTCGTATTAGGTTGTACAGTCTCTGTAGCATCTGATGGCCCTGTATTGCGAGATGTATCCTGTTGATCACCAAGTTCAGTGGACGACGCTCTCTGTGAGAACCACTTTTCATGTGACGGAGATAGAGGCCCATTTGGCACGATCCGGAAATATTCCTGGGCGTGTAGATCATATGTTGCATCCTGTCTAAGTCTTGATAGTGGTGAGTTGACGCCAAAATTATCTTGTCGACTATGAATGTTCCTAGTCCTATATCACCAATCAATCAAAAGCACCATCGATCTTGGTATCAGACATGCAATACTTACCCCGAAGTCAAGCTTTTCTCCGCATCTGGATAAACACAACGGCGAGGATCAACATTTTTACGCTTACAAGTGTCACACAGAGGAGTTGCCCCATCACAACGAATCTTCCTATCCCGACATTCTTGACAAGCAAGTCGGGCCCTTCGCCGGCGTTTGACAGAACGGTCCCCAGATTCCATCCTAGTGGCAGTATACTCAGGCGTGACAGCCGACTGAAGATTCCAACCCTGATTGCAGCTTAATGTTGCATCATATTCCCAGCGAGTGCGTATCCATAATATCCGGCCTTCGCAAAGCTTGCGACATACTCAATCACTCGAAGTAGGAAGTTGAGAAGTCGCGATGAAGTGCGAAACATCTGAGGAAATCACATCATCGCTGGCCTATCGGAAGAATATTTTACCCGACCATAGCCCTAACCCTATTCTAGCCCTAACCCAATAACCCTGGCTATAACGAACAGAAGGTCCCCTTGTCATTATATTGATATCAGGTTAGAAATGATTCATATGAATATGAGTGCTCCGAATCGTTATTGATCAGACAGCTTATTATACCAGAATGCTCTCCATTACCATATGAATTAAAATCTCGAGATATCCGATTTAGATGTTGGATGGCCTGTAACCAGGGTCTACTGTATACTCAAATCATTAACAAAGTAAATCAATATTAATCTCTTTTGAAGTCTAGAACAAGCATTCCACCAATTGTCCCATATCCTCCTATGCGCAGTGACATATTCGACATCCCGAAAATTGTGGTTAAGATGCATATCAACAAGGCAACGACCACTTATACTATCACCCTCCCTATCGGAAATCCGTCTCCAAATACTTACGAAACAGAGTTCCAAGCACGGTTGTAATTCAAAGGGCAACAACAGGTTGTCCAATCCGCAAATCGAGCAAGGTAAGCATGTCGCTTACTGTCAAATTCCAAGGGTGGATGTTCATGCAGTGTGTGGAAAACATGAAGCATGTATAAGACGGCTAGTACGAGGCCCTGAGACAAAGGAAGCAGAGCATCTGGCTTGTAATGTGCTTGCGGAATGACCTTGTGCCAATATTCCTGAGTAATTGCATGGGGTGGTTCTGTTGTTTGGCCGAATACTTTGATGAAATCCAAGACTGGAACCAAGTAAGCTTCAAACTGGGTTTCATGTCCTACTACGAGGGTTGTACTAACAGTAAACTTTTTTGTCTTTTTCGTTGCAACACCGTTTATAGATTGAGCGATAGGTCCTCCATGATTTGATAGTTAGACGGTCCCAGTAGCCGTTCACATTCATTTTAAGGTGATGTTGATCCAACGAGTAAAGGATATGCACATCTGTGATGAGTGTACTTTGCGATGTTCGCGGAGTTATTCCCTGCCCATCAAGGCCATCGGATTCTCAACATATAGTCAGTACTCAGATAATATAAATAAAGCGACTCCTTATTTCCCACCTTCAAGGCTTCTACGTTTAAGTAGTGTAGGCCTGCGGGAGTCACAAGAGGATCTGAAGGAATCCACAACTCTAAGAACGCCTTCGTACAGGCCGCCGCAGTTGCCGCCGCATATGCATGCCAGGTATCATTCTTATGACTATCTGCATAGTCAGAGACTCCCTTGACGATCACACAAGGCCTGCCATCCCACATCCCTGCCCCTTCCATTTCGAACGCAGTAATTTCTTCGTTCCATTGATCTCGCTCTCCCTGTACAATTTCGTCTCGATGTTCGCCGGACTTCAGAACGGAATTTGCAGAGGCGATGGTGCCGAAGCGAACCAACGATTTTGGTATAAAGCGATTATTTTTGTTGACAGGGGCCAGTCTTACTCTACTGATCAAAACGTTTGAATTACCTGCACACCCGGTCATGGTACACGAATCTCGTAGAGCTGCATGGCAAATTGGATCATCTTTTGTCTTGCAATTGATGCATTCACATTTCATGTCCCAGATATAGTGCCTGTGCCGAACCGACGTCTCAAAGAGCATGTCTTCCGAGGCACCCTGTAATTCCATTTCTCCTGGTCTTGTGCCTGGATGATTTCAAGATTAGAAATCATCTTATCAAGCAGTGGCTCCGGCTCGGACTTCAAATGGCTGAGCATATTCCGAATATCGAGCGGAGGATTTCCAAGGACTTCTCGTCGATCAGTCCGTCTCTGATACCCTTCCGAGTACTGTTTTCCGTAATCAGTCTGAACAATACTATCACCGATAATCACGTCACCAAGTATATTCTCAGTTTCTTGTGTCCGTTCTCGCCCTCGAAATGGAACACCAGCGCATATCCCTATAAGCAAGTAGACTTTGATATCTGGATACGACTGACTCAAATCTGTTACCGAACGTGCAGAATATTATGTACCTTTTCCCGAAAGTTTCACCAGAACAACATTGTCTCTGCCGATACGGCCAATTTCATAGTAATTTGCATCTTCACCGAGTTTCCCATAGTCGGCTGCGTTGTATACTTCATCGAAGAATTTGTCGATGGCTTGTTTTTCGATACCCAAAGTGCAAACGACGCCTACGTGGAAGTCTCCTCGGGACCGCGGTTTAGTAGTCATTCTCGTTTGATTTACTGGAAGGCTTTGAATCAGAATGAGGTTTGGTTTGACATATTTTCAGCACACCTTTGTGAACAAATCATGTCTGGTGTCAAGAAGGCTGTGGGGATATGAAGAGTCAGCAACTGATCTTGTTAAAGGAAACTGCGCCTGGGGTGCAGATTCGCAGTGTACCAATATCACTTGATGATATAGACCGGTGGCGCAAATTGACTCAGATAATCTCGTTCAATCATGCGTCGGGTAAGATAATGCTGAGAAGGTCACGAACCCGGGTCAAGCACATTAACAGCCACTTCACCTCTTAGCGCTAGTACTAGCATTTAAATCAATTAGTCCAGCAGCCCTCGTGTTTGGATTAAGCTTTGATGGGGTCTGAGAATTGTACTTTGGCGGCTCAACTATCAATGCTTGATATGATCAAGCGAGATACGGTGTCAGTGGCGTCCAATCAATAGTGTTGATGTCTCAGCATTATTTGGCTGATACTGGTTGATTTTGCCCCTCTCCATTCAGATTCATTGCCAATAGTATAGACTCGCCTTGTCTGCACGGCTGGAATCATTATCATGCTTCTTGCTGTCCTCCCGATTCTCATTCCCTGTTAGACTTTTCCTTAACGGCATGAAAAGGCATGTAGTGAAGCGGCAACCATCAGTTCAAAACAATCTACCCCGAGCGTGTTATCATAGTCTTGATTATCGAAGGTTGTGACGTCCAACAATCACCGGAAAAGCAAAACGAGAACTTGACAAGGACCCGCGGGACTTGATAAATGACCTCACTTAGGTATTTACCCTAACTAACCCTAGCAGTCGAACGACTGATAAGTAGCTGACTGCCAGTGTCTGCTCTCTCTTTATTTTATTACATCTGTTTAGCTCAATCTGGCGTTGTAGCGTCCCCCAAAGAGTCAATATTTGAAATTGAAAGAATCATGTGAATGCGTAAAAATGGCCATAATGCACACGAAATTGTCCGTCATTTTCCTTCATTTAGTTTATTCCTCTTTGGCGATGCCAGAATCGTACATTGCTGTTCCATTAATTACTACAGCTCCAGCCTTCAACGCGAATGTAATTGAGAGGAGGGCAGCAGATCAGACTTGTGGTTATGTTGGTGGGGATCCAAGTAAGCACATACTTTGTCCCTTTCTACTGGCACAGTCAATAGCAATGACATACTAATCATACGAAGACTCCCCATTAGTATGCCCCGGGACAGTATCATGTACTTTTACCAACTATTATTGGGGCTGTTGCAATGCGCTCACCTGCGACACTCCTGCGGCATGTGAGCTCGATTCAACACCATATTGCGGGGCGTTGCTTTTGCAAATTGCGACTGTCCTCAAATTCGTCGATGGTGAGCAGACAGACGGCTATTCGCCTGTTAGAAGCACAAGTGCCTGGGGCGTGATCTGTGTTCGAGATCGTCGCTGATGCTAGCTTTTTGTACAGTTCCGATGCATGCGTAACATACATTCGAAGTACTAAAATCGGAGACACGGCTCCGATGACGTTCGTGGACTTGTGGTGCAACTGCTGCAGAATACTTTGTTTTGGCGACAACGACGGGAGGAGACTCGACTTCTGCGTTTATGTTTTCCCCGTTCGAAGACTCAAAAAGGGGTGGACTTTGACACATTTTGCCTGTTGATAATAGTGAGCACTAGCGCAACTGAGGCAGCGACAGGTTCGAGCTCCCCATCTTCTGCTACAGAGTCCACCTCCACCTCCATCGCTTCCGCATCTACATATACATCCAAGTCGACAAGTACGTCAGCTGGTGATGCATCAACATCCATCTCTACCTCTCTTTCCTCGCATACGTCTCCGTCAAGTGCGGCCGAGGGTCATCAAACGGAGAACGCTAACATACCATTGAAACAAAATATTCATCAGCTCAATCACCAGCACCGCCACCTCATCGAATGAAACTGCAAAACCCAGCCCAACATCTACATACCACGTCCTTACCCCCGGGCGAAATAGAAGAAATAGCGATTGGATCCATCGCTGGGGCCTTGATAATATGCGCCGCCTTCTATTTCATTTGCAAAAACTATACTTTCGTCAGAAGGCCTCCAGATGACACGCGAAGTGGAGGCGGATATGCCAGCGATGGTATGCCAAAGCCTGGATCCAATTCGGGTTTTTGAGATGTCAGATAGGATGCAGGGTGGGAATGGGACTGAGTTTCATGATGATCGTACTTGGGATGGGCCAGCTGTAGATGTTAGGAGTCAGACTTCTACTGCGTGGTTGTAGCACTACTAGTATGAATTTGCGAAATGAGGTTGATGTTCTCTGCTATCACGATCGTGTTGATGCTGTTGTCTAACGCGTGATTGGGTCGAATTGCCATAGAGAGCTATTCCATTTAAGGTATTTTATAGTGGGTACCAGATTCTCAAGTTAGACCAATCATGCGAGATCTTTGATAAAACATTCATCTCATCGATTTGAGAGAGAGAGAGACACCAGCTCATTGAATCATGAGCCCTTCTTCGTCCCATCGTACGCAAACCCCTACAGGACATAAGAAAGTCAAGGGAGCTCCGGACTACGATGACGCAGCTTACTGGGACACCAAATTCATAACCGGCCAGGATGTGGGCGAATGGCTCAACGAGGGCGATTTGCTGATTGAGCGCACCCTTGCTGAGCTTGAAACACAATCTATACCTCCTGTTGGGAGCGGGATTCAAACCGGTACGCCGCGCGCTTTGCATCTTGGGCCTGGTATTTCGGCAGTTGGAAGCAAGCTTTGCGATGCTTTTGAGAGGAGGGGTTGGAAGGGATGTGATATTGTTGTATGGCTCCTGGAATTGTTTTCTACACTTACTGCATCTATCCCATCTTAAAATTTAGCCATGATTAAGACAATGCAAGCTGACGTATAAATTTCCGCTCTTTTGTGTATTCAGAACGTGGACTTTTCTTCTGAGGCAGTACGACTAGGCCGCGAGCGAGAAACTCGGAAACCCAATCCAGAACAAATCATGCACTGGATACAAGCAGATTTGTGCTCTTGGCAAGACGTATCTCAAGGGCTTCTGCCCCTCGCCTCATTTGACGTGCTTCTCGACAAGAGTACCAGTGACGCTATTGCAACTGCTGTACCACGTATATACCGTCGTTCGACAATAGACTCCGAAGACGATGATCATATGTGCCCAACTCTGCAGATTCTTTTGCAAGATGAATCAAACTCCAAGGGACCAGTTGAGACTCTGACTCTCTTACCGGTCGACTTGCTATCACTCCATCTCGTCCCCTTGACCAGAAAAGGAGCAATTTGGCTAGCACTCTCCTACTCTAGCACACGATTCGATGGTCTTCCATATCTGGATAGATATTGGGAGGTCGTCTCGCGCACACCGCTGAAAGCACCTTCTGGTCAGGCATCGTCAGCTGCTGCCATGGTGCCTGATGTGTTTCATTGGTTATATACTCTACGACGAAAATAATTATATCTACGTATATATGAAGGACATAATTGGTTTTATAGAAACTTGATTTTGTGTTTTGGAGTAGAGGGAATCACCTAGTACTATCTGACATTTTTGGACAAACTGTTTGCTCCTTGCAATCTGAATCACCCCGCAAAAAAAATTGAACTTGGCCAAAATTTTCGACAAGTGTCCAACGATAACCGTCCCAGTTATGTGTGTCTTTAACTCCCTCCTCGATCTTTGTCTGCTTCACATTTGTCCGTTAGGTGTCCTCCAGTGGTGTAGAGCAAATTTCCAAAGGTATGCCGCAGCTCACGGTTCAGAGTCGGGGGAATTTTTGAATCTCTTATTCAAGAGTGCCGCTCCAGAGCTGGCAGTTTTGACCCATCCACTGCAGAATCTCGTCGACTTCCTGATGGCCAGAGCCTTCCTGATGGTAAAGCGTAACCCAGAGCAACATGTCACGAGCAAGATCAGCAGACTTGAGGAGAGGCTTCAAAGTGGGGATATCCATCTTCTTGCCAACGACCAAGGCAGCAAAACGAGCGCTGATAGCAGCACGATCTGGGGACTTGGCCTGAAGGGCATCGTACGACTCTCCCATGCCAGCCATAGTCTCGGGATTGTCGAAACTCTGCTGCACAATCACGTTGACAACTGGGATAAGTGCCTCGATCTCGTAACGGTTCGCGAATGTAGCGAGCTCCAGGTATGGCTTGATGGAAACCCCCTGAGCGGGTTCCTTGAGTTGGCCACGAGCATTGTAGAGCCACTCAGCGAAAAGGCGAAACGCGTCTTGAGAGAAGTTTTCAATCTCCCAACGGTAGGTGCCAGAGTGGATGGTTTCTTCGCCGTTGACAGTTTTTTCTTCGACTGCCTTGGGGACGCGCAGAGAAAGGAGCTTCTTGGGGAGCTGCCAGGCGAATTTTCCGTTCAGGTAAACGGACACCATGCCCTCTGACTCCAGTCTAAACGATCATCAGTTTTTCCTTTTCGAAAATTTTGATTCGGTTGACTTACTCTAAGAGGTTGAAGCGTGGGATCTCAGCCATTTTCGCGTAAGTTCGTAGATATTTGGTTTTGGAGATTGCCAGGGGGTATGAAAAATACAGAGAAGCTGAAGGTTCCAAGTGTGGAAACTTGAGTGTGGTGAGGGTGAAGGAGGAAAGGAGGAAGAAAAAAAGGTGGATGCACAAATCTGGCAGTAGAAATAAACAAAGTAGCGAGGGCTTCCAGCGCAACACGAAAACCATGTGACCTCAGGCATCCCTTTGAAGCAAAGACCAAAACGCTTTGGTTTGTCTATCTGGTTCGGACTTTTTTTTCTTCTCTCTCAATATACGGGTGACCTCTTGGTCCTGAGATCCATCTCATCTAGATGCCCCTGAGTTGGCCTTTTCCAAACTCAATTGCGTCTATCAGTCTCTATTATATTACAAACCATTATCATACACTCGACCAGTAATTGTTTCGTTGATCCTGATATTATAGGACAGTCCAGCAGAGAAATTCCAATCTGAGTTTCCGGCACTCAACAAACTCTTTGCTGATGTGTTTTGATCGCAGGTCATGTCAAGATGTAGACAGACCGTGTCTTGTCCTCGTTTCGCACGTTGAGATGTTCAACTCGTTGCCAATCGTCGTATGGTTGTGCTTCTCGCCGTCACACCGACCCCTCTTCATTCTGCTGCTTCGCTAAATCCTCTGCTTCCGCCAAGCGCAGCATCTTTTCCATCTCATGATGTGACATGTGAGCTGCCCAATTTGCCGGGGTAAGACCCTCAGAATCCTTGCAAGGAGGGTTGGCCCCTGCTGCCAAAAAAACGCTCATGATCCGTTCATCATTGCGCCACGCTAGAACGTGTATTATTCCGATTCCTAAGTGTTCAGCCCGACCGATATCCGCTCCGTGATCAATCAACGTCTGCAATATCGATAGATCTGCCTCAATATCGTCGTACTCTTTTGATCTGAACCATTGCTCATTATCGCTCTTCCATTTCGTAGGATGTTCCTCCAAAGCATCTTGAATATTGTCCCACGCAGCGACATTTCCGGCAGCCAGGACGAACAGCGGCCAAGGGATATAATATTCTGACCAAGATTTATTGGTTTGATGAGGACCTGCGGAAGCAATTTCACAATTTCATCTCTTTTAACGTCCATGGCAGTAACCAAACTCTCTATGAATTTCTCATCTCCTGCTTCGACCTTTGTCATAACATCAATGATTTTCTGCACCAGACGCGGCGAAGACCGTGCCACCGCTGCCCACATGATATCAAGTATACTGACTTCGCCTTCGGGAATGAGGTGAGACAACTCTTCCAGGAGCAAGAAAGCGATTCCTTCGTGGCGGTCAAGAATAGCTTGAAACAGGAGATCCTTTCTCTCGCTTACTGCTTGCCTGATATCGCATCGAGAGATCAACAGTTTCAGTAATTTATATAGGCCATGGGAGACTACCCAGGAGAGAACGTCATTCTCCTGAAGATGCGTAGGAGAAACTTCAGCTCCAGCCATGAGATATATTTCCATGAGCGGGACATTGCATTCTTTGGTAGCCAGCATGAATGGGGTTGAGCCAGTTTTATCTTTTGCATTAACGTCTGCTCCGTATGCAAGAAGTTTATCGATGGTCACCGAGCAGGTTGTCACATGTAGTACGGTTCGATCTTTATGTCGTATAGCCAAGTCCGCTCCATTCTCTATTAAAAAATGCAGTATGTCGCCTTGGCCCTCTTTTGCAGAGTGGTGCAGAGGAGGAACACCGCCTGGATGTCCATTGACATCATACTTGGCCTGAACCAACGTTTCCACCATTTGGGAGGTACCCATTTCAATGGCGAAATTGAGCGCTGACGCGTTCTCATCGTATAAGAGTTGCACATCCGCTCCAGCTTCGACCAACAGATTAACCAAGTCTGTTTTCCACTTTGATATAGCATTGACTAATGGAGTGTATCCCAATCCATTTCTATCATTGACGTCTGCTCCATGTTCGAGAAGCGTTTTGGTGACCTGGCGATTTGTTGCCAAGTGCAATGAGGTCCCCAGCACTCCCACATGTGAGTTTGGATTCGCGCCATGACGCAAAAGCAGATCTACTATATCGTTGTTGTTCCTGAGAACGGCCACATGCAACTGTTCCGAAGGCATCTCGTTGAGCTCAGTTCTTCCCAGTTCAATTCCATGGAATCTTTCGATTGTCGTCTCCGGTAATCCCAGAATATATTCCGACAGCACCTGCCCAGTTTGATATGTCGTCTTAGAATATTATACAGATTCAATGAATACTCCTAGACGAGTCTGTGTTTGCTCTCTTTCACAGCCATTACTAACTTATTTCTATGTACTTTACGAGTCAAGCTCACTTATGTACTCCACACCCCGATATCAACACGTCGTGAGTCTAATCGTTTCCTTCTGTGGCAGGCCCTTATAACCTGGCTATAACGAACAGAAGGCCTTCCCAAGCTTTGATCTGGAATCGAGAAAATACACTTCATATGGGAGTGGGGAACACTTCGATATACTAATCTCTTTGAAGAATACAGATTAGGAACCTCCCTTCCAGTCACTGAATTGACAGAAGTTCAGGTGTTATCAGTACATATGTATAGATCTGAAGAGGCCCTCTGTTCGGTATGGTCAGGTTTCACTGTATATACTTATATTTATTTCCGACAGACTCACTGATTACATAACAAAGTCCTTTCCATTAACAAAAAGCGGCCAATTTATATCTAGCTGTCATGAGCGAATTCACGTAGATGCCTGTTGAATTGATACATGATTGGGTTTTCAGTCAAAGTTAGATTTGACACGAGCTTTCATAAACCTCTCAGATTTATGTATTTCTCCCTCCAATCGTTTATCAGCGCATTGATTGTGTCCAGGTCCTGTTCCGCAATTGCTTTGACCACTGCTAATCGAAGATTTCCACCGCTACCAGGACCGTCACTATCAGAATCACTGTGGCTACCAGCAGAGCTTCCTATATCAAGATCGCTATCAGTTGGGATTGCGCCAGCGGCAATAAGCTCTGCGACTAGTTGAGGGCGCCATTGCATTGCCGCACGGAATGGAGTTATACCCTCATCGTCGGGTTGATTCACAAGATCGGGATCATTTTTGAGCAACAAGCGTGCAATGCCCTCGTGGCCATGCCTGATCGCACACGGTATGGGATTCAGATAGTTCTCCTTAGAAATCTTGATCTTACAGTGCGTAAGAATCAGCCGCAACGTCGAATATTTGCCGGTATACACAGCTTCGTAAATAAAGTCGTCCCAATCAATCTTTGGAGACGTCCAATCCGCGCCAGCAGTCAACAGCACGTTGAACATTTCAGTATTGTGTCGAATGATATTAAGTTGCAATGGCGTGTCTCCATTAGCGTTTTTTCCATCAACGTCCGCGCCATAAGCAAGAAGTATTTCAGCAACCTTGGCACATTTCGTAATATGTAATGCAGTTCCATACCCGTTTTGGTGGTTTACATTTGCCCCTTTGTCTAGCAACAATCGTGCCATGTCCGCGTTTCCATTAAGGACAGCCATATGAAGCGGAGGATCAGATGGACGCCCTTGCACATCGCAGCCAGCCTTGATCAATTGGTAAATCGCGTAGGGTCGACCAATCTTGCATGCTATAATCAATGGTGACAACCCATGTTTGTTATGGATATTCGTATCTGCCCCGGCCTTGAGCAAGTGCGAAGTAAGCACTTCTCTGTGTGTTCCTATGGCTATGAATAATGGCGTGGATCCCGCTCCATTGCACGCATTGACATCCGCCCCCTTGGAGATGAGCAACTGAGCAATTTTATGGCCTTTTGTCAGGTGGAGAGGGGTTCCATAGTCTCCTGCAACCGCGTTGGGATCTGCGCCGTGTTGTAAGAGCAAATCGACTATTTCCAAATTATCAATGATCGTGGCAAGATGAAGCGGCGCAAAATCCCGATCACTCGGTCTCCAGTAGAACTTTGCTTCATAACGGAGGAAGCGATCCATGGGGTCCGATCCCCGATTTCTAAACAGATCCGACGCTGGTTCATACGGCTCTAGCCGCGCGGGAGCAGTGAGTTTCGCGCCGGCTTCGATGAATACTTCACACAAGTCGACGCGCTCAGAGACTATGGCCTCCCTCAGGGGTAAATCTGAAGGCTCAATTTCACTCGGTTTGAGCAGAATTCGCACGAATCTCTTGATCGCCGGAATGATTGACCAGTCCTCACTTATGGCTCGGTGCAGGATCGAATACGAGCTGAAGTTGTCTAAGAGGACATGTCTTCGAAGTAAAAAATGTACGGGAAACTCTGGATCCTGGCATAGGTAAAGAATATCCCTGAAATTAAGATAATCCATTACCATGGTGAAAAGCTCGATAGGTAGTCGATAGAGTTGCGAGCGAACACAGTCGGCAGTGGGACGACACTCCATCGGCTCATGTTTCTCCCATTTTTTGGCCCTTCTCTTCCTCTTCCTTGAAAACTTGTACATATTCACGTATCTTTCATTTTCCTTTGCCGTTCCGAAATCTGGCCTTGACAGGTTTGAGTGTTCTGAAAAGTCTGTGTCTGAATCGTCTGAGCTTAAGTAGTCGAAAGGGGCCATGTCATATGAAATGTCTGAGTCGCTGTCCATTGTGTTGTTTTGATAATTTGAGGTGGATGATGCTCTGAATAGTCTGCACTAGTAGTTGTAAGGGACTCTGTGTCCGAGTCGCTGCCCATTGTGCTGTTTTAATGATTTGAGATGTGTGATGTTGACGAACTTGACAAGTACACGACGCGAGTAAGCACGCGTTAAGGAGTAGTTGTTCGACCAATCATGTTCTCTCAACGATCTGTATCGCGCGCAGTCCCCAATGTTCTTCACAACTCGCATGAGGTACTGGTTCATTTCCGATCAGTCCGAGTCTGGACGATAAGAACTGATCTAAGAAAGAATCTTTTCTCTCATGCTGTTGTCGCAAAAATGGAAGGCAGCGACGAAAACATGTATGTTAATGGGGCGGATGCCCTAACCCTAGGGTATGTCGCGCACAGCCTCAGGCACCAAGTAGCACCTGTTAGGCGGATGTCAGTGCCTGAGGCTGCAGTGAGCGCAGCAAATCCTGACAGTTTGAGAAGAGTCAAGAAGTCTCAGTCACAGTCACAGTGACAGTCACAACGCTAATGCATGAGTGCACCATTCGGCGCTTAGCCACCACCAGGCTCCAGCATATCTAGATCCCGGCTTCTCTCGAGCTCTCCCCCACCATCATCAGCTAACCCGTTGACATCCAGTTCCACGAATTTAGCAATGGAGGCAAGACTGGCAGGTAGCCTACAGACAGTAGCCGCCATTCAGGCCTTCTGCGATTTTGGCGTCCAGCTGCTAGGATACATATCTGAGACAACCAAGGACCCCAATGACCCGGGAGATTCCTTTGTTGACACTGCAACTGCTGAACTCATCAGAGTCGAGAAAGAGCTTCGAGAGAATCAAAGTCTTACCAAAAGCGATGCATTCCACTTAGTAGCGGAGGAAGTGTTGCTTGAGAAGCTTCGATCGTCCTGCCTCGCAGTCACCAAAGCACTATTCATCAGACTCCGCCAGTGGAATGGTCGGTCGCAGAACCAGAGGCAGTGGATCAAAGAAGATGCTGAAACATTGCAAACGCGAGTGATTTATTTCCGGGAAACACTGCAAAATCCAATAGTTCGTTGGCTTTTGTGAGCTTGAACAAAGGGAAAAATTGGAAGAAATGCCAATACTGACAATATGTCTTTCTTCGGGACTAGGGGGCAATGCCAATCTCTAAGCATCGACTACGATATAAACACTCTAGGCGAGAATCTGCAATCACTTCTAACACACCTCCCGAACAGCATCTCCGGCCGTCGAATTTCTTGGGAATCTTCGAGCACACCGAGTGTGGCACCTCTCGACGGATCTCGAGGTCGTTCCCTGTCAAGGGCCGAAAAGGATGCGGCAAATCCCTCACCTGAGCGTACTAATAGTCGGACTATTTTTTCTGACCATGAAAATATACTTCAGGACTTCATACTCGAAAGCCTGAGCTACTCTTCGATGAAAGACCGGGAGGAAGGTGTCGATGTTGCACATAATAGTACATTCGAGTGGATTTTTGACTCAGACCAGTGGTCAAGGCCAGGAGTGGATTCACTATCGAAGTGGCTCCAAAAAGACGGCGCCGATGGAATTTTCTGGGTAAACGGCAAGGCAGGTTCTGGGAAGTCAACGCTGATGAGGTTTATCATTGAACACCCCAGAACCGAGAAGCTGTTACAAATTTGGGCAGGCGAAAAGACATTGATCACGGCAGCATTTTATTTTTGGATAAGTGGTACAGTTGAACAAAGGTCGCAGACTGGCCTACTTCGGTATCTACTATTCCAGTTGCTGTCATCACGGCGACATCTTATCCACATCGTTTTTCCAGAGCGATGGGAGCGATTAAAAACAAGCAGCGCACGCGACAGGATCAGAGCAGGAGTTTTGTGGGAGATTTCAGAGTTGGCTAATGCTTTAAATCGGTTCACTTATTCTGTCCGGCATGAGGAAAAAATCTGCCTCTTCATTGACGGTCTAGACGAGTTTGATGGTGACCACCAACAGATTGCCGAATTTTTAAGAGCAATCTCTTCGTATCACCATGTGAAATTATGTCTTTCCAGCCGACCACTCCCAGTATTTTCGTCTTACTTTGGCCATTCCCCGAAGATTCAGTTGCAAGAGTTGACCTATACCGACATGGTCCGCTTTGTCCGTGACAGCTTTGATGACCAGCCCCAAATGCATGTTTTGATGCAGGCGAACCCCGAGGCCGCCTTGGTTTTGGTAGATGATATCGTGAAAAAAGCCGACGGCATCTTCCTCTGGGTAACATTAGTCGTTCGGTCCCTTCTTCATGACCGCCACTGTAGTGAAATCTCAAAGGTCTACTCACGTCTGCAGGCGCTGCCAGCGGACCTAGATGATCTGTTTCAGCATATCTTATATAACGGCAAGTCAGAAGATGACATGACTGTTTCGTCCCGCCTCTTCCAGCTGATCAAGGCTCGAGAAGTTGCCTGTGACGTTGCTAGACATGAAGGCGCTGCCTCGATGACGGCTTGGGAGCTTGCGCTCGCAGATCAGATCACCTGTCAAGCAGCACTAGCTAACGATATCCAAGAAGTAGACGAGGAAGAAGTCTTTACCAGGTGCCAAACATTGCAAGGCCAGCTCGAGAACCAGTGCGCTGGCTTGATCGTCATGCATGACCGCTTATCTAAAAGAGCAGGCCTTGGCTTCGCTGAGGACGAGTCTGATGCACAGACACTTGCTGAGAACAAAATTGCTTATGTTCATCGCACTGTAAAAGACTTCTTTGCTCAGCCGGAAATATTTTCGAAGGTAGTTAGTCTAATGACTGACGATGATTTCGATCCACATGCTTGTCTCTTGGGGTCATACATTTCCCAGTTGAAACTTCCTTTACAGCCATTCCGAAGACAAAGACAAATCGATGACTGGTGGCCGGGGATCGTACTCGCGATGACTCATGCCAGGTACGTTGACAAACGGAATACGACAATCCAGATCTCTTTCACCCGAGAGTTAGACAAAACCATCTCTGAATACTGGCTTTCCGGAAAAGTATCATCGTCCAACGACCATTGGGCCCGAAACGTGTTTGGCACATATGAACAGCGCAATCGAATGGTCTTTCACGAGCCTTTCCTTTCCCTTACTGCCAAGTTTGGTCTGGCGAACTATGTTCGGACCCATCTGGATGAAGAGGGTTACCAGTATCAAGGTGGGATCCCGCTTCTCGGACACTGCATCGAATTTTTAGTCGACCGACGAAAGACTGTATACCCACTATCCCAGCCCGACTTGGTAGCGATTCTGCTCCGCAATGGAGAGGATCCGAATCAAGTCTATCGTGATCTCAACGGAAGGGAACGCACACCATGGCTGTCGGCATTGGACTTCCTCCGCGAAGGAGACCGGCGTGGATGGATGCGATATTATGACCTAGACAACGACGGCATGACCCGCTATGCTAAAATAATAGAGCTTCTTATTACGCATGGTGCGGATCCGAATGCACTCGTGGTCGAGACGCGATTTGACCCGTCCAACACTGCACTCGAGGTGATCACTATGGTTTATGAGAAATACGCCTCGCCCGAATTTGAGCGCCTGCAGCAATTGCTTGTTGAGCGTGGCGCACAGTGGAGAGTAAAGAAATGAGAAGTAGATAGACTACATTGACTTCATCAATGTATAATCATCACTTGCCGAGTCTCAGATATAGTAGTAAAATGCACGCGCGAAGACATGTGCTTTCAGGTATCTGGACTAATTGCCCGTCAAGGTGATGTATCAGTTTATGGCCTTCTGCCCGCACCATCAAACTATCCCAGGTCCGACAGATATGGGTTTTTCCCCAGTCCTCCAACTTTTACTCATCATTCCATTTCCGTTTGACGGGACTGAGGTCCGTGTTGTGTTTTCCTCCAGATATATGATGCCTCTCGCCATTATCCACCCTGTTATCGTGATCCGAGATCTCTTGTCCTGAAGATCCCAGAGGAAGATATCATACTGTCTCCGGAAAAAGTTGATTATTTCTGATCAAGTGATCAATTCTATATGAGAACAGCTGAAAAACACAAAGAGTGGTGTGTCCTTGCACTTTTCTGAATGCAAGAACAGGTAAGAGTAGAATGAACCCTTAATTCTCAGCTATGGAACTGTCTAAACCTACAAATTCCGTGGAATTTGGTGTCTTGGAAAGCACTCATAGTTTGGCAGTATCCAGCAAGACGTATTTGCGAGTTCCGCGAGTTCAGCATTGTAGGCATGCATACTTAGGAACAGAGGATATGATTGAATTCTTGTTCACCTCCTGTACCCATCCTCGACTTGTCCTGCATAGCAAGTCTACAGAGACAGTGCCTGTGAAATTCGCATGCTAAAAACGCAATACAGGTTATCATCTATGCCAGGGTGAGGGGCCTCCTTTCTCATTCTATCCCTAGCTGGTGTTAGCGCTCAAATCCTCCAATAGCCAACTTATCCTGGACATCCTGGATTGTTCATCGAACTTCTGTCTTTTTACTATCGCATCCCGCGGTGACCTCGGGATATTGACTACAGATATGATCACTTGACAGCTGCACGAAATATCATTGGCCACTACCGTGATGGATAACTAGCTCGATCCCTGCTAGTACGCAGCTAGTTCAGGGGTAAGCACCAAGCTAAACACCCATGTACGGCCTACCGTAGTGGATACACACGGTTATTGAAGGATCAAGTCAAGAGCCGGCGATCTGACAACTTGACATGACAACTTGGACTTTTGGAATTCGGAGGCTTGCTTGCAGTCACATCAAATTACCGGGCTCTCCGGGATTCAACGCTCGGAAGTCGCTACTCGCTACAACCTGTCTAGGTGAACGCCGTAAACAGTTAGTTGTGCTTCTATCCCAACAAATGGCTTGATGCTATTGGACTCATGCCAACAGACTCAAAATTAGTATGGGTGGAGTCATCTTCGCGCGATCATACCTAACATCCTGACTAGTGCCGCCAGCTGGGACTTAGCCGTAGATCTCTCGTTTCTCATCATTCTTCATGACCTTGATTGGATTTTGGCGATATTGACATCGGATGCCCACGGGCTTTGCATTGATGGCATGTATCAATGCATGTACGAACGTACAATGCAAACATTTTCGAAACAACATATCGAGCTTCCTTTTCCGAAAGTCAAGGGATGCGCTGTCGCATCGATAATCAACAGGCCCCCACTTTCACATGGTAAGAAATGTTAATGACTCGACGGAGACCTCCGAGAGCCTCATTCGATGATCCAAGCAGCCTGATTGACACAGATTAAGATTAAAGCTGTTTCACGGTTTCCGCGGCTGAGGCTTTCTACAACGTGCCACGATAATCTTTAGCAAGACATGCCGAGCTGCGTCTCGTATCATCGTTGGTCATCGCCGTGCCTCCAAAGGCGATCACAATCTTTACGATGTATGTGCATGACTAGATGAATAGGAGGTAAACCACACGTGTTGAGAAGAGTCGACCATCAATCCTGCATTCATACATGGCAATGTTGTATTGCTTAAATCATGACACCCATAGGAAGCATCCTTCGACATAGTACTCTCCTCCATGCCCTGATCGTTGCCCGCACAAGCATTGCTTTTTATAAAAATGGAACCTGAGCCTCAAGGCAGATCGCAAATCCGATCCACCCGTCGAGCCATGTTCAGCAACTCCCCCGTCAGGCTCAGTGTGACCTACCACATCGAGGCTAGACCGGTGGAGTCCAATACGGGGTTGAATTTTCTAGATTGCTACCTACTTTACGAGCCTCCACCAACCAGGGCTAGTCGTTGGCGATGATCGTTGAGCTCGGGATTTAGGAACAAGGCTAATGCTAGATGGGCTGAGGCTTATGCATGATCAAGCATTGGACGGTAGCAATCGTGGGATCTGCCGGACTAAAAACATCGCTCGACTAGGCATAGGTCTGTGGGAAGGTATTTGCTCTTTGAAACCTCAATGCGATGGACAAGCCACTGCCACGCAAGATCTGTCATTTAGTTCAATGCTTTCAAGCGACAGCAAGCCTATTCTCAGCTCCCATTCGGCACGTCATTGAACATGACAATAACGAATCCAACGTGATTCGCTCGGCTGTTTATTGTTTCTAGATTGCTCCTACCTGATTTGGACTGTTTCCAAAGATACGACATACTACAATGGGGCTCCGATCAGACGAGCATCTGCCATTACCCCCTCTTCGTATGTCGGCGATGTTTCTTATCTCGGCCAAACGTTTTATGATCGACGGCGTAATGTTTCGTTGTCAGAAGCACCACAGACCAGCTAGGAATCACGGAAGAAAAGATGCGACATCGTTATCTTCGTCGATTCATACGTGATGACTGATATGAGATTACTTTGGTGGTCAAAAGTATAAATATCGAGTCAAGTTCACTCGATCAATTGGCTTTCTTCTCATCATCATCGTCACAATCATTCACTCTCATATCAATCTTTCGGGCTATCTCTTCAAAATGGTTAACTCCAAGACTGTCGTCTCTGCCTTGGCCCTTTCGGCCCTTGCTGCAGCTGCCCCTGCCCCTGCCCCCAGCAAGACCACCAGCTTCTCCATCAGCCAGGTTGCTGTCAAGAAGCCTTTGGTCCACCCCGCTGCCAAATACGCCAAGGCTCTTGCTAAGTTCGGTGCTGAGGTCCCTGCTCAAGTTGCCTCTGCTGCTGCCTCTGGTCAGTCTGGCTCTGCTACCAACCAACCCACTCAGGACGATGAGGAATACGTCACGCCTGTCACGGCTGGCAGCAGCACCTTGAACCTTGACTTTGACACTGGTTCTGCTGATCTGTATGTTCTTGACAATGCTTGTATAAAAAAAATGCAACTAACGCTTTATAGCTGGACCTACTCCGCCAACACCAAGGGTGTCGGCTCCCACAACACCTACGACACCAGCACCGGCACCAAAATCTCCGGCGCCACCTGGCAAATCTCCTACGGAGACGGCAGCTCTGCCAGCGGCAACGTCTACAAGGACACAGTAGTCGTCGGCGGCGTCACCGCCACCTCCCAGGCCGTTGAAGTCGCTACAACCGTCAGCAGCGAGTTCTCCCAAGACACCAGCAACGACGGTCTCCTCGGCTTGGCCTTTTCTTCTATCAACACCGTCTCCCCGACCCAGCAAAAGACCTTCTATGACAACGTCAAGAGCAGCCTCGACACCCCCGTCTTCGCTGTTACTCTCAAGCACCAGGCTCCTGGTACCTACGACTTTGGATTCATCGATGACTCCAAGTACACCGGCAGTCTCACCTACGCCAACGTCGATAACAGCCAGGGATTCTGGCAGTTCACTGCCGACGGATACTCCGTTGGCAGCTCCGGTTCTGGTGGCAGCTCCTTCTCTGCTATTGCCGATACTGGTACCACTCTCGTCCTCCTTGACGACAGCATCGTCTCCGACTACTACAGCCAGGTTGACGGAGCCCAGAACTCCAGCTCCGACGGTGGATACGTCTTTGACTGCAGTGCTACTCTTCCCGACTTCACTGTCCAGATTGGTGACTACTCTGCTGTTATTCCTGGTGACTATATTAACTACGCTTCTACTGGTAGCGGCAGCAATTGCTTCGGTGGTATCCAGTCCAACTCCGGCATTGGCTTCAGCATCCTTGGTGACGTTTTCCTCAAGAGCCAGTACGTTGTTTTCGACGGCGACAACCTCCAGATCGGTTTCGCTGCTCAGGCTTAATCATTCTCGAGGGATTTCGACCTGAAAAGTCAACATTGAAATGACTGTGATTAGATTATGATTGAACAAAATTGTTAATATTGAAAATGATGGAATTAGTACATCTGTATATAACCTGTACTGCACATATGGAATTTCTATACTTGCTGATTGTATCCTTGTAATTCGTAAACACTGTATCCAACTCTCTAACAAATTCAAGCCGGAGCTGCAACATCTCCATCCTCCCTCCACGCAAACCACGCCAAAACAATAAACCCCTTCAACCCAACCGCCGTCCACAGAGCGCCCATCAACCCAACATCGCTCCTCGCCCAAAACCCACCCATCACAGCACCCACCAACAAACACACAACCGCGCCCACCCTCCTCCTCTCCTCTACATCTTTACTCAATGCCATCCCCGAAAGAAAATCCGGATGAGAAAACAAATCACAATAAACACTCGTCAAAACCACACTCGACAACCCTCCTAGTTTTAAGACGCGGCTGATAACCGCTTGTCCTGAGCTCTGAAATGCGACCATACCCAAAGGGACGATGACGCGCCATGTTAACCCGGAAGTTTTTGAGGGTCGTTCGAGTGTGACGATTGTCGCGGCACAGATTATGCAAGCCATTTGGAGGGCAAAACTAGCCATTAGAACCCATCTCTTCCTCGGTGAAAAGGATCGGTGGAAGGCGCCGAATAGTAACGAGCCGAGACAGAAGCTGGCAATCGAAATACCGGATTTGATCCAGCGGTCGTCGTTACCACCGTTACCACCATCACGACCATTACGACCGCCGTTGCCTGAATTATGGTGGCTTATTTGGGATGCTAGTCCCAGGCCGAGATAGACTGTGTTGCCGGTTTGCATGCTCACGAAGGAGCCCCAGATGAATACTGCGGAGCTGTCGAGCAGGCCGGTGATAATGTAGCAGTATAGCAGAACCAGGTCGGTGTGGTGCGTTGAGAGGGGGGCGTTGAGGTGGTGCCGTAGTCTTTTGGAGCCATCGCGTTGGCTACTATGGCTGCTATTGTGTGGTAGTAAAGGGTCCGTTTCGCGCGGTTGAGTCATGTTGCCATACAGCGCAAGAAGTGGTAAAATATCTAGAAGACTAGCATATATAGCAGTGCGAAATGTTCAAGTCGGCCCATAATGATCCCTTGCCTACATTCCGGTTGTACATGTACTGCGGCTTCCGGATTGAGCTTCAACCCACATTTCGGGCTGACGTCAACGATGCGACAGATTGGATGGTAATTCTAAGACAATTGTGCGACTTCTCCCTTGCTTATATTATTAGATGGTGACACGAGTGAAATTATTTTCACCATTGTTCTCCTATATCTAAGTACCTAGGTACGGATTATAGTAGTGATATATATGTACGGCCCGTCAACCCCCAATCGATCTGCCAGGAAGTTCCTGGACAATCAAACGAGTAGTCAATACAATGCATCAACCAATCCTCCTAGGCCTAGGATTGCTTTCAGTCCTTATCAACGCCTTCCCAGTCCCAGCAGAAAACTACCAACGTCTATCCAGAATCCCACCATCTTCATCTCAGCAATACTTTGGCGACATCCATGATGGCAAGCACACGAACAAACCATTTACGCCCGACCATCGAGACCCTTACGATCGCAAAGTCGATCCCATCCCCGACAAACTTGAGCCATTACCATTCCGCAACGGCGACGGAGCAACGGTCATGGGTCCCCGAAATAAGGGCCGCGAACGACAGAATCCGGATCTGGTGAGGCCGCCGAGTACGGACCATGGGACGTTGAGTAATATGCGATGGAGTTTTGCGGATTCGCATATCAGAATTGAGGTAACCCCTTTCTCTGCTCTGAGGAAAATCTCCAAAGGAGGAAATTCAGTACTGATAGACATGGAAGGAAGGAGGATGGGCTCGCCAAACCACCATCCGCGAACTACCCACCAGCAAAGAACTAGCCGGCGTCAACATGCGTCTTGAGGCAGGCGTAATTCGCGAATTGCACTGGCATACTGAAGCCGAATGGGCGTTTATGCTAGCTGGCAAAGCCCGTGTCACCGGACTAGATACGGAGGGGGGAAGTTTCATCGATGATGTCGAAGCAGGTGATCTGTGGTACTGGCCTGCTGGCCATCCGCACTCGATTCAAGGGTTGGATCCGAATGGCACGGAGTTTTTGTTGATTTTTGATGATGGGAATTTTTCGGAGGAGTCGACTTTTTTGGTTACGGATTGGATGGGTTACTCCCCCCCTCCTCGCTTCGCTGTAGAAACCGAGCCATGACTGATAGGGGTTTGAACAGCACACACACCAAAATCAGTACTAAGTGAAAACTTCCACCTCCCACCAAAGACGTTCAACTCAATCCCCCAATCCGAAAAATACATCTTCCAGGGCAGCAAACCGGGTTCTATATCAGTCGAAAAGCCAAAAGGATTCAAGGCGTCCAAGAAGAAGTTTACACACAAAATGTTAGACCAAGAACCTACAATCACATCAGGCGGCGAAGTCCGCATCACAGATTCCAAAACCAATTTCCCGATTTCGGACAGAGTCGCAGCGGCGCACCTCAAACTCAACCCAGGCGCAATTAGGGAAATGCATTGGCACCCAAACGCGGATGAATGGTCATATTTCATCAGTGGGCGAGCACGAGTCACCGTCTTCGCGGCAGAGGGGAATGCGCGAACTTTTGATTACATGGCCGGTGATGTAGGCATTGTGCCTAAAAACATGGGCCATTTCGTGGAAAATTTGAGTGATGATGAGCCGCTAGAAATGCTCGAAATATTCAGGGCGGATCAGTTTTTGGATTTTTCGTTGTTTCAGTGGTTGGGAGAGACGCCGCAGAGGCTGGTGGCGGAGCATGTGTTCAAGGATGATGAGAGGGCTGCGAGGAAGTTTTTGGGGCAGATTGAGGGCGCAGAAAAGGATCCGATTAGGGAGAAGGGTTTTGAGTATTGATCGTCTGATAGTTGTTCGGGGCTCAGAGCGTTGGAAGGAATTTGGTGATGTCTGCATAAAATTATCAATGGAGCTAGACAGACGACTAGAATAAAAGAAGCTGGCTCCGTAGGTAATGCAGGGTTAATGCAAAAGTGCGTTAGTATCGCCCGTCTTCTCTCGTAAATACTCCCTCCCAATCTACATTCTGACTAGAGGATGGGGGTTGGACGCAATGACACCTGACTCCATACCGGACAAGCATGTACACCGAAATAGACTCAAGTCAAAGACTGGCTGCCTGACATGCAAGTAAGTCAGCAATTGCGTTGGTCAAAGTTTCACAGAATCAGATAATTAACCACAAGTCTGCAGAAGTACGTACCGCCTGTTGGTTGCTCTGGCCCTGATTCTGAAGAAATTTGTTAAGACGATAATAGAAAGACATGTAAAATGCGACGAGACCCGTCCAAATTGCAGACGATGTTCCACCACAGGTCGCAAATGCGACGGTTACGGACCAACAGCGAACCACCACCTTCATATACCAGCATTTTCCCCATCAGCACTCAGTTTCTCAGAAAGCAGCCGTGAAACTAGATGCTTCCAATACTTCTACGAAAAGACAGCGCCATCGTTAACAGGTATCTCTGGATCCATATTTTGGAACATTTTTGTTTTACAACTGAGCCAGCACGAGAAATCAGTCTGGCACGCTATCATCGCTTTGGGGTCGCTGCACGAGAATTTTGTTAAGAAAGAGCAGAATCTGAGTGGACTTGATTTTTTGCGCCGCGAACAAGATGCGTTTACTATTCATGAATATTCCACGGCAATCAGGGCGCTTTTGAAACCGTCTGGCAAGACGAATGATAAGATCGCGGCTGGCGGCTTTGGGAATGTTACTGTGGATGTGTGCTTGATATCGTGTATTCTGTTTACATGTTTTGAGGTAATTTTTTCCCCTTTCTTCTATGGTACTCGAACCATTGGACAATACCAGCTCACCAACTAGATCCTCTCCGGTCACTACACGTCAGCCGTCAATCACGTTCGAAGTGGCATCAAGATCCTCCGAGATGTCTATTATGATGCCAGCTGCGGTATATTCCGGCATCCTCATTTGCGTCCCTCCACGGTTTCAAATTTGGAAATAGAAAGCATACGCAAGATCTTTGTCTACTTGCACACGCAGACTTCGACTTTAGTAAGTTATACTCTATTTCAACGCGATGATAGGGAGCAAAATGGGTTGAAGATAGTCAAGATTCATCAACTGCATATGTTGATGTACTACGAGTACGCGAGGGCGAGTGAGAGGGCTATACATTGGAATGAGACGTCGGTGTTTTCATGGGATGACTACAACGATCAATTCGCAGAGATAGTCTCTTTGGCGGCGTCGGTGGTCAAAAATGGTTACGGGACGCAGTATTCACCACAAGGCAACCGAATACAGCCAGTCTTCTGTCTTGGCGAGGGCGTCTTGGTGCCGCTGTATGAAGTTGCTACTCTCTGTCGCGATCCAACGATCCGTCGAAGAGCAGTTAGCATTCTCCGTTCGGCGCCGCGCCAAGAAGGGCAGTTTAATAGCCATCTGCTCGCAATGGTAGCCGAGAAAGCTATCGCTATCGAAGAAGAAGCAGCTTCTTCTTCTTCTTCTTCTTCTTCTTCTTCTTCTTCTTCTTCTTCTTCTTCTGCCGGCAGCAGTGCTTTAAACTATGACTCCATCCTCACCGACAAAGCGGGAAATCAGAAAGCCGGAAATTTAATAATGGAAAGCTCCCAAATCCCTGATTCTGTGCGCCTGGTCTATGCGTTTCCGAAATTCGACATAGCTCAAAGGAGGATTTCGTTGACGATTGGGCCGTCGACGAAAAGGGAGATTGATATTCCGTGGCCGGAATTGGACTTTTTGGTGGATGCTGGGAGATAAGCCTCACCACATGGAGTGCATACTCATCATAGTAGCTTAGAAAGGCTACTGTGTTAAGACTCGCCAACAGCATCTGCACGGACACTGCAGCGTAGTGATCACATACAGTCTAGATCATGGCCAATGCAACGACAACGTCTAAACCTTGAATTAGGCAATACATGCATGCATCAGCCACTCACGATATTTCTGTCCAATACCATACTATGTATATTGTATATGAATGAATGAATGAATGAATGAATGGAGTCACAAAATGACGTTGCCAAGCGATAAACTTGATTTTGCCGAGCGCCACGCCACAATCCGATCGATGCCAGCGCTAAGACCCAGAATGGTTTAGTGGATGCCAAAAACGTGGATCGGGGGTTTTGTGATTGGCCAAAAAACAAAGAGAGGGCTTATCGATAAGATCGGACTACTATGTATAGAATAGGAAGACGGAGATGCTACAGAGCATGCATTTTTGGGAGCAGGTTCTTGTTCTATCGTTATTAACTTGTTTCGCGAAATCGATCTTGGTTATGCTGTCGGAAATTCAAGAATAATCACTGACAAGATTCACGGTACCAGAGTAAACCTCACAGAGGAAACGTCCATGGGTGCGTTCCCAATGGTCCGAGCATAAATCGATATTCCCACGACATAAGTACCAGTACGTACTAGTAGTTATACTCCAGCTACTCCGTACGTATATAACATTGAATAATTCTCCGATGATAGACACGATTTGACTCGGCGGACGCCACTCGATCGGCGCGTAAGCCTAACGGGATTACGTCAAGGCCTAGACCCGACCTTCTACAAGCTGTCAGGGTGCGTATATGGAATAATAGAAATATATCCAGGACTGATGATGCGGTTTTAATCTAATTAAGTATTTGGATAATTGCCACGTCTATTCTAAGAGTTTGTTTTGAACAATTGTTGGAGGATTTGTAGGATAACGTCTTGCTGCTTGGATAAACAGCCACGCAGATCGAGCAGCGTACAGTAGTATCTGATAGATAACGGTCATTATTTGACTGCGTCAAAGCACAGACCTTTATCTGACAGAATCGACACCATCCAGTCAGAAACAAGTATGTATGGAAAAAAGAGTGGCAAACGTCATACAGATCTCGCTTGGCGCCTAGGACCCACCAGGATGATATCAGCGGTCCTCCATGTCGACATTCACTCGTCTATCTCTGATTGGGAGAGGATCATTGTGTTACATATGTCGTGATGCGCGCCACTGTTTGCACACTACTAGATGATCGATGGCTGGATTCTTGCTAGGTGGATGGGAAGTGAGATACAATATTGCGAACAGTGTCGTACCACTCAGTCGAGGACACGATGCGCAGAAACAAAACACGCGGCATAAACCGATAACTTCATATGTTGGAAGAGACAGGCGATTGACGCAACCATGATTCAGTCAGTGACAATACACCAGCCTCAGCTACCCACTGTATCCACGGATCGATGTGGCGCGTCGAGTGCACACGCCGCCTGCCAGAACAGGAATAGTGACAACGACACAAGGAAGGAGCGAATGACACGGTCTCCAGGGAAAGCGGGGGAGGGTACTGGCCATATGGCATCTGTCAAATACAGACGGTTCCACGGAATCCCTGCTCGCATGTCATCATCACCATCTGCTATCCCAAGCTCCTACATCTACCAAAACAATGACGTCGCTGAGCACGTTGGGTCTCTTTTTATATATGACCTCGATTACCCCTGAGACGGATTCTCTCTTCTCTTCTTTTCTGCTATCAGAAACTCCTATCACGAAGCATTGACGAATCATTTCTATTTTCATTTCATTGATTACACTGGTTGCAACTTACGATACGATACGATACGATACGATCAATTGTATACTACCTCGACTCTACCCGAAAAGGAAAACATCGATACCGGGCAAGACGAAGCACCGGATTTGACATTACTCAACGAGTTCATCTGGTTTACATCCAAGACACCGACAGACACAGCAATAAAATGGCAACTCAGGCAACTCCCAGAACACCCCGCGAAACCCCCTCGACGCCTACCAAGGCTAAGAGCGCTGCTTCCTCGGTCAAGGGATCTCCTAAATCTACATCCAAAGCCCAAAAGCAGGGTGATAAGAAGACGCCTCGTAAGTTGAAGCGTAAGGTGGACGACACGATCACCCCGGCTGCGGAGAGGGCTGCTTCGCCGGCGGCTGAGGCTAGTAAGCAGCTTCCTTCTCGTCCGGCGGGGAAGAAGAGGCTGGAGCAGAGGGCTCCTGAGCCTGAGCCTGAGGTTGAGCCCGAAGCTGAGGAGCAGCCCGAAGAGGAAGAGGAGCAGGAGCAGGAGGGTGAGGCTGGCATCCAGCTCGAAGGCAACGATGCCAATGAGCAGGAACAAGGTGAGGAGCAAGACAACGAAGAAGAGGATGACCTCCCTGAACCATCTGTCTCTGCACCCACCGAACAGCGTGATGACCTCGCCGACAACCAATCACAGGCTTCTGGCTCTGCTACCGGGGGCTTCTTCAGCCGCACCGGCAACGGTCTCAACAGCTTCGCTCGTGGTCTGCGCGGGGTCGCTGGTAGCTTGAGCCAGGGCAACGCCAAGGGTGCTGCTGGTGGTCTCGCTGATACCGCCGGCGGTGCCAAGGACACTGCTCAAGGAACCATTGGCGACATCGCCAACAGTCTCCCTCTCGACCTCTCTGCCTTGAAGGGTCTTGAGGTTGGCGAAGGTGGTAAGATCTTGGACAAGTCTGGAAATGCCCTCGGGGAAGTCGTTGAGGGAGACCCTGAAGATCTTGTCGGCCAGACTGTTGGTGATGATGGCGAGATTCTCGACGAAGACGGTGATCTCATTGGTCGTGTTGAGCTTCTAGACGAGGTTCAGAATAAGGTCACTGAAACCCTTGACCAGGTCAAGGATAAGCTTCCTTCTCTTGAAGACCTCAAGGGTCTCCCCGTCTCTGAAGGGGGTGAGATCAAGGACAAGGCTGGCAACGTTCTCGGCCGTATTGTCGAAGGTGACCCTGAGGATCTCGTCGGACAGACTATTAACGAGTCTGGTGAGATCTTGGACGAGGATGGTGACCTCATAGGCCGCGCTGAGGTCATTTCTCCTGAGGAAGCTCTCAAGACTATCCAAGAAAAAGGTGCTGACCTTGGCGATATCGAAGAAAGCGCCGAGGACGCCGTTCCTGACGAAGTCAAGAACAACCTCCCCAAGCTCGCTGACCTCGATGGCCTCCCCGTTTCTGATGGCGGTGAAATCAAAGACAAAGCCGGCAACGTCGTCGGTAAAGTCGTCGAAGGCGACCCCGAAGACCTCGTCGGTCAAACCGTCAACGACGCCGGTGAGATCCTCGACGAAGACGGAGACTTGATCGGCCGTGTTGAGGTCGTGTCTCCTGATGAAGCCGCGCAAAAAGTCACCGATACCGTCGACGAGGCCAAAGACCAAGCTACCGAAGTCGCTGAAGGCTTGATCTCTCAGATCCAGATCCTTCAGGGCAAGAAGATCAACAAGAAGGGCAAGATCCTTGACGAAGAAGGTGATGTCATTGGTCAAATTGCTGAAGGCTCTGAAGTCAAGGACCTCGTTGGCAAGAAGCCCAATGAAAAGGGTGAAGTCTTGGACAAGGAAGGAAATGTCCTTGGCAAGGTCGAGGTTGTCCGTGGTGAAGCTGCCGATGAGGCTTTGAAGTCTTTGCAGGAAGAGGCTGAAGAAGCCGGAAAAGGTGTCGAAGGTCTTACTGATAAGGCTGGGGAGGTTGCCGAGGGTGCTAAAGACGCTGTCGACGGTGTCAAGGACTTGTCTGCTCTTGACGGTCTTCAAGTCAACGATGAGGGCAACGTTGTCGATTCTGACGGCAACGTGCTCGCCAAGCTTGAGAGCGGCAACCTCGAAGACATTGCTGGCCAGACTGTTAATGAGAAAGGTCTTGTCATTGACGACGACGGCAACATCATTGGCCGCGTTTCACTCATTGGCGATGAAGCTCAACAAGCCGCCGGTGACGCAGCCAAAGGCGCCGAGGATGCCGTCGATGGTGCTGCTGATGAAGCAAAGGATGCAGCTAAAGACGCAGCTCCAGAGCTTCCTGATCTTTCCACCTTGGAGGGCCTCAAGGTCAACAAATTCGGCAAGATCATCAATGCTGACGGTGTCCCTGTCGGTGAACTTACCGAAGGAGACGCCAAAAAGCTTTCCAAACTTGGTGCTACCCTCGACGACAAGGGCCAGTTCTGGGATAACCGCGGCAACGTCATTGGCAAGGCGAAAACCCTCCCCGTCGAAGACAACGACACCGAAGGCGCTTTTGCTGGTCTTGAAGGACTCATCGTCGTCAACGACGGCTGGGTCGAGGACGACAACGGCAACCGTGTCGGACAACTCGTTGAAGGCGACGCCAAGAAACTTGTTGGACGTGCCGTTGACGAGGACGGCGACATTCTCGACAAGCGCGGCAATGTCGTTGGCCGTGCTGAACGTTACGAGCAGCCTGAAGAAGAGCCTGAGCCTGAAGCTGAGAAGCCAGACTTCTCCAGCGTTGCTGGTCTCAAGCCTAACAAGACCGGAAATGTCATGGGGCTTGACGGTGTGCCCATTGCCCGCGTTGTGGAGGGTAACTTGAAAGAAGTCGCCGGTCGCAAGATTGACAATGAAGGCCAGATCTGGAACGATGCCGGAAAGGTCGTTGGTCGTGTCGAGCTTATCCCTGAGGATGAGCGCGAGACCAAGCCTGAAGGTATATTTGGCGGTCTGGAGGGCCTCGTCGTCAATAAGGACGGTCTTGTTGAGGATGAAGAAGGAAACATCGTTGGCAAGATTGTCGAAGGTGACGCCAAGAAGTTGCGTGGTCGTGCCGTTGATGAGGATGGCGATATTCTCGATAAGCATGGCAACGTCAAGGGTCGTGCGGAGCCCTATGAGCCTCCGGAGGAAGAGGAAGAGGACTTGACTTCTCTCGAAGGCAAGAAGGTCAACAAGATGGGCAATGTCGTTGATGAGCATGGCACCGTCTTTGGTCGTATTGCCGAAGGAGATCCCAAGAAGCTTGCTGGCAAGCGCGTTGATGGCAAGGGCCAGATCTGGAGTGACAACGGCAAGGTCATTGGTCGCGCTGAACTCATCCCCGGTAACGAACAGAGCAAACCTGAAGGCGCATTCTTTGGCTTTGATGATGCCAAGGTGGGCAAGGACGGTGTTGTCGTTGACGGCTCCGACAAGATCATTGGTCGTTTGACTGAAGGTGATGCTAAGAAGCTTGTTGGCCGCGCCGTTGATGAGGACGGTGACATTCTCGACAAATCTGGAAATGTTATTGGCAAAGCTGAGCGGTGGGAACCCGAGGAGAAGAAGCGTGATGTCAACCCCATGTCTGGCCGCAAGGTCAACAAGCAAGGCGAAGTCCGCGACGAGAATGGCGATCTCATCGGTAAGGTTACAGAGGGTAACTTGCAGTACCTCATTGGCAAGAGCATCGATGACAATGGATACATTGTCGACAATGACGGCAACAAGATTGGCGAAGCTACTCTGATCGAGAATATCCCCGAGCCAGAGCCGGAAGAGCCCAAGGAGGATATTTCTCCCGAGGAGCTCGAGAAGCAGAAGCAAGAAGAGAATGATCGCAAGTTGGCCGAGCGTATCTGCGCTATTGTGCAGGATACTCTGGGCAAGATTGAGCCTGTTTGCAAGCAAATCACCGACGTGAGTCCTCCCTCTCCCCTTATTGCACGATAACATGCTAACATCTATCTAGCTAATCGAAAAAGCCGACCGCACCCCCAAAGACGACCTCGACGAAGAAAAACTCGTGCAAGACGTCAAACCCCTCCTGGAAGAAGGCGGCCGCATGCTCCAAGAATGCAACGGCGCAATCCGCGCTTTAGATCCGGACGGCCGCATCGCCGCAACTGCCAAAGCGCGCGCTCAAACCCACGAAGCAAGTCCCGAGGAATACCGTCTCGCAGACGCCCTGAAAGAACTCACCCAAACAGTCGTGAAGACGATTGACAACGGCCGTAAACGGATTCAGGATATGCCCCATGCGAAGAAGAAGCTTAACCCGCTTTGGTCTTTGCTCACGGAGCCGTTGTTCCAGATCATTGCTGCCGTGGGACTGCTGTTGAGTGGTGTTTTGGGCTTGGTCAGTCGATTGCTTGATGGTCTTGGACTTGGTGGGTTGGTGAGAGGGTTGTTGGGTGGTTTGGGTGTTGATAAGTTGTTGGAAGGGTTGGGGCTTGGTACGATTACAGAGTCGTTGGGATTTGGGAAGAAGAAATAGGTAATATACCTAATCTCCCGAGATCCTCCGTTCCCTGAATATGTTGCAAGTTTTGAGATTTTGAAGAAACGCACTCGCCGTATGTTTCCCATGTTATCTGATCGAGATTGAAAAGCATGTCTTCCCTTTGTCACGTCTGTCTGAGCGTTCTGTTTCTTGCCTCTTTCTAGGCCTTTTACTTTCTTCCATGTATTTTTATCCTGTCTTTTTGTCTGCTTTAATACTCCAACCAGATATTATTGATATGTATCTAGCTTAATAGTTAGTCCATGAGTCTGCTTCGATCTATTCGTCAACGAATGAATGCACCAGTGTTATGTTCAATCTCCTCTTTTTCTCTCTGCGTAAAGCGGTATATATTAGTACAAAGCAAAATCTATACAGTACAATGAGTGTTCCTTAACCAGACCATCAGAATAAAGAAATATAGCGAGTGTTCTGGGTGGGTACATAAGACTTGGGATTTGGAGGGTCAAGCAAGGGCTAGAAATTCTCAAGCATAGGATCCGTCTTTAAGTATTCTTCGACCAATTTCATGGCTTTTACGTTGGCCGCAAAATCGCACCAGACGCCTTCGGGTGTTTGGCACATTATTGTCGAGTTGACTTCACCATTCTTGTTAGTACCGTTTCTGTATAGGCAGAAAAAGTGCGGCTGGGGGGCAGGACGTACATCGATTAGGCGTCTCCTTCTCCATACTATGACCCAAAACCATCAATTTGCGTTTCACAGCATTGATAGTAGTGGTACTCTCCGTTTTCTCCTTCTCTACGTCCTTCTCTTCAGTCTTCTCACTAACAGCTCCTCCTGGCGCAGAAGAAGGGAAACTATCCTCCAACCCCTTCCACGCCAAACACCAATTCGTCACAAAATACGACCTATCAAACGGCTCACAGATATGCGACGCTTGTCCTAAACGCACTTGCTCACGCATAATCGCTTGGCCCATTTCGATCTCTTCGGGAGTGGCGGAGTTGATTGCTTGACGGTTTTGGTATGCGATTTCACGTAAGGGAGTGGTGGATGTTACACGGAAATGGGCTGAGACGTATGAGAGGCCGTTGTGGATGTAGCTGCGTTGTTTTTCGAGGGATTTGAGGTTTGGGTGGCGGCCGCGTACTTTGTAGGTCAGCTTTAGTTAAGATTGGATAAGAGGGGGGATAAAGAGGGCGTACAGTTGGCGAGTTGCGAGAGTGTGAGGATGCGATTCTTTTTGTCGGCCATGCGCGAGAACTTCATTCAATATTAGCCATCTACCATTGCTGCAAAAAAAGGGTGAACCTACCTTCGTAAGTATAGCAGAAACAACATCACCCGTACTCAATCCCGGATCAGCACCATACTGCGCAGTCAATTCCTTACGATACCGCTCCTTTAATCCCTCCAACATCGGCCTCGGGAAGAACACAATATGTTGCCTCTCTGTACGACGCAGTATAAGTTCCGGCAGGAACCCCATGATCACAAAGATATACTCCCATCCATTGCGAACTTTTGTTTTTCCCTTTCGATAAATCTCCTTATGCGGATAGTCGGCGTACTTCTTGGTTGTGGGTGTTTGGAAAATGTCCTCGTCGTAGCCGATCATTTCTGGGGGTGCGGTATTCTCGTAGGCGAGTCCGAGCCATGCGCGCATAATGTTGGCGACACCCATTTGGTCGGCGAGAACGTGCGGAAGACTCAATGCGATGACCGTCGCGTCGGTGTACAACGACAGATGGACGTATAGCAAAGGTGCGCCGCTGGCGGGTTCATCTTTGCGTTCAAACGGCCACGTCGACGGTCTGACGACTTTGTCTACATCTTTGATCGAAGCCAATAACGTCACTCCCTTCTCTGCAGCGGGCGGATCATTGAAGAATTCCAGATGAGCAGATTTATCAATTACATGCTCGTATTCCGTCGCCGACCACTCGAACAGCTGATAATCGTCGTCAAATGTCTTTGGGAGACGATATTCCAAGAGTCCATGCTTGTTGTCACCCGGGCGAGTGAACAATCGAGCACCGAGTTTGCGCCAGTGGTTGCGGATCAGATTATCGAGACCAGATCGTAATACTGATTCTTCGAGACGAGAGTCGACGATGAAGAATGTGCGGGTGCGGATGTTGTCGATTGGTTTTTGTTGGTCGGTTGGGGGGACGGGGATGACCTCCATTTTGTCTTAGCCGTTGAATCAACTGATGTCAAGTGTATGGTGTTGGTGGACTTACTTAAGAGTCGAAGATGAGAAATGTTGAGGTGAGATTCTTCGTTTATACGAGAAACTACGTACATACGTACGTACGGAGGATTCTACTCAGTCATCATTAGGCTCGATACCAAAATCTGACAGATAGAACAGAGAAGCCACAGCTGGATATTCATTTCATCTCATTGGGTCGCAGGTCAGATTATTGAAGCTAGGACGATGTTTAATCTCTCAGCTGAAGATATAGCTCGAGAAGTGGAGCATAAACGCTTTTTAAAGTCCAATTGAAGACGGTTTTTACCGTTCAGTCGCGAAGTGGACGCCAATCAGTTCGACCACAGGATGTACGTAAATGTGTCAGCTAGCTATTTTAAGCTTGATCGATTCCGAGTCTGATCCGAACATGACTAGAATAAAATAAGAGCTGGAGCTGGCCAAGGCGAGTCTGCTCAGTCCAGCCCCTTTTCGAATATCATGTGATTGCCTGAGAAACATGGCAGAAACACGTGGCGAGCAGGGAAATTGGTCACCTGACTGGCTAACCACATTGAGCTAGTATTGTACGCAGGTAATGCACGTGATCTGCGGCGAGATTCACGTGGCCGGCGTACATTTGGCCAATCAGGTATGGAGTTCAATCTGCTCGCATTTCGTCTTTGAGCCCACCATCTCATTCCTCGTACCAGTTGACGACATGCCATGGACAGCCGGTTGTCTAGTATATAGAGGCAGCGATCATACTACGAAGATGCACCTACGTGCTCGAAGCGAGGCCATCACCTCGCCTATCTGGCCACCTTCAACTGAATATATCGGCAGATGTCCTTAATCAACAGTCATGACAGCATCTAATCTCCCCACGTTGTCAATCGGCAATTGACAACGGACACTATCATCACAATCATTAACCGACAGATCTGACCAGACCCCGAGAGTCAATTCACGTGCAATCAGTACCAAGGTCCAGATCCCGGAGGGCGAATTTGCAAACTCTAACAAATTTTTTAACGAGCGGTTAGAGCAATCCGACGCTCGGATTACTGGGATAGGAAGTCTTGGTCTGGGAAGGTCCAAGCCTTGGTGGATCGCGATTGGCTGAGTTCAGCAGATAACAAGACTAAACCAAGCCTAAACCAAGCCTAAAAACTGGGGATGAAAGTCTGGGGTGATGGCACAAGAAAGAGGCGAGCGATTTGCGTGGGGGTGCCATCTGCCTTGCCTGGACAGTCTTGTATGTATGTCTCTAGCTGTTTACGGCTATTCGCCGTTGTTATGAGTTGTTGATCCATGAGCTACCCATGCCAAGTCAATTATTATTCGCCGTTGAAACCTATCAGCATAAACACGGTCAGGATTCCCCGTGGGGGAGCCATTTTGAGAGACAGCCATTGGCTCGCAGAGAAATGATCCCCCCACAAAAGAGGGGGTGTTTCGTCGGCAACTCAAGCTTCTCCATACTCCAGACTCACAAGGTCGGCACGCTGGATCATGAGTTGACGGCATCCAGAAAAATGCGGAGGACGGCATGTCGCTGTCGATGTGGCGATTATCTATATAAGAGCTGATCCCAGCCAGCATGTCACAATGTTTAGTTTTCCATCTTGTGTGACCTCGGGACTGTCTTTCGTATATTTTTCCTGAACTACACATATCGGTAACCGGTACGTGGATAGAACCATGGCGGATCAAAATAAGATAGAAACCGCCCACCACCAGCATGTCCTCGACGACGAAGCCATCAAACATGCCGACCGCGCCGCCGCACTCGTAAACGGCGAGCGCGTCCTCCTCACCGAGGAAGACTCCAAGCGCATCCGTCGCAAAACCGACAAGCGCATCCTCGTCGTCTTGATGTGGGTGTACTTCCTGCAAATCGTCGACAAGACTGTGCTTGGGTACGGAGCTACTTTTGGACTCCGTGAGGACACCGGTTTGACGGGTAGTCAATATTCGTTGGTGGGATCGATCTCGTCTATGGCTCAATTGGCATGGCAGCCCATGTCTTCATATTTGATTGTGCGTGTGCCGCATCGGATTCTGATGCCTACCCTTGTCCTTGGATGGGGTCTTTCCGCTGCGACGATGGCTGCTTGTCATAATTTCAGTGGACTTTTGGCAACCCGTTTCTTCTTGGGTTTGTTTGAGGCTGGTTGTTTGCCTTTGTTTAGTGTTATTACTGCTCAATGGTATCGACGAGCTGAGCAGCCCCTGAGAGTTGCTCTGTGGTACGGAACCAACGGTATCGGCAACCTCTTTTCCGCAGCATTGAGTGTCGGTCTTGCTCATATCCACTCGGACGTGTTGAGATCATGGCAAATGTATGCCCCTTTTTCTCTTCTTGCGGAATTTAAAGTACTAACTGTTGTAGTATCTTCCTCTTCGTCGGATTGCTCACCATTGTCTCCGTCCCTATGATCTTCTTCTTACTCGACAACGACATCGCCTCTGCACGCTTCCTCAACGAGGAAGAAAAGCGCATGGCTGTTGAACGTCTTCGTGCCAACCAGACCGGTACCGGTTCCCGCGAGTACAAGTGGAAACACGTCTGGGAAGCACTCATCGAACCCAAGACATGGCTCTTCTTCTCCATGAGTTTTTTGCTCAACGTCGGCGCCAGTGTCACCAACATCTTCGGCCCATTGATCTTGAAGGGATTCGGGTTTGACTCCTACACCACTAGTCTGCTGAACATGCCATTCGGCGTCATGCAAACCTCGGTCATTCTGCTCGGTTGCTACCTCGCGCAAAAGACCAGCATCAAAGCCAGTATCTTGCTCGCATTGATCGCCCCCGTCGTCGCCGGTCTGGCAATCCTCTACGCAGTGCCCCATGCAGGCCACACCGCCGCCTTGCTGGTCGGCTACTACCTCCTCGCTTTCTTGTTTGGCGGCAACCCACTCATCGTATCATGGATCGTCGGAAACACCGGCGGCGCCACAAAACGTTCCTTCGTAGCAAGTGTCTACAACGCCGCCAGCAGCGCCGGTAACATCGTCGGCCCTCTACTCTTCAACTCCAAGGACGCACCTACCTACCACCCCGGTCTCCGCGACTGTCTCGCCGTCTTTATCGCGCTTGTCGTCGTCGTCGCCTTGCAATGGGTGAATCTGATCTGGCTCAACAAGCGTCAGGAAAAGAAGCGAGTCGCAAACGGCAAACCAGCCAAGATGGTGGATCACTCCATGCAGAAACACTACCATGATTATGCAGAGGATAACAAGACGTCTGCTAAGGCTGAGCAGGTTGAGCGAACGGAGACGCAGCAGCAGGCCAATGTCGAGTCGCAGGAGGAGATTGGAGAGAATGCGTTTTTGGATTTGACGGATCGCCAGAACGATGAGTTTGTGTATATTTACTAGTTGAGCACCTAAATATGGGTTGATAGAAACCCATGTAGCTCAATATATTCTATTCATCCAAATCTACTGTCGTCTCGTAATTATTGCTTATCTTAGGGCTGCGGTAGTTATCAGCTAGAGTCAAACGATGCGACGAAGCGGGCGCCACAAGCAATTTCAGCCGATCACAACCAACACCCCTCCTTTAAGTTACAATATGCAACACAGCCACCTCGAACTCTAAACACCGAGTCTACTTATTCACAACACCATCTGCGCATCCATTTCCTCATCTAAATTCTCATGAATATCGCGTCAGTTCAGTGAAATGGCTACATCTGACCCCGGGACCGTTGCCGAGGGTCATGACGTCACGGAGACTACCAAATCGTCCAACGAGGCAGCAAATAGACAAGAAGAACAAGCTGCGCAGACAATTCAGGTACATTCACCCCTTTCTGTATGGTACTGACTGCCGTCGCACTGATTTATTTGAAATTGTAGAGGTATTATCGCGGCTATCGAACGCGCCGAGAACTCAAAGGCTGGTCTCTATCCTCATCGACACGCTGGATCGAAGCTGTCAAGGAAGCGCAATGGCATCAGGCGATGCGGAATCAGTACAATGCCGAGACGAACGAAGACGTTGAACGAACCGATAATGATAGGGACGATATTATACAGCATAAAGATGAGGACGAGGACGAACAACTAGAAGAAGACCAGACATCTCGGCGCACGAGTCCGAGCGGTCTGTCGCCAGAAGTACGACGGAAATGGAAATTAGCAGGCCAAATCGCGCTGAGGGCTGGAGGGGACGATAATCTGCAGGACAAGATTGTGGAGGAGAATGTTTCTGAAGAGCGAAGAGAAAGTGATATGCAGACGCAGGCGCAGCAGAGAGTGCATACATTCCAGCAAACAGCACACACGAAGCATCATCGCGAACCATTGATACCAACCCGTACAGTTGCAGAGGTAGAGAAGAAGGCGAAGATGATGGATTTACAGTATTTCCTAGAAATGGTAACCCCAACCCTTTCCCCGATGCTGGGCGTGTTAACCCACTAATTTGTTTAAAGGTCGACACAAAACATCGCTACGGCAGCAACCTGCGCGCCTATCACAGTATATGGAAAAACAGCCCCTCGAAACAAAACTTCTTCTACTGGCTCGACTACGGCGAGGGCAAAGACGTCGAAATCGAGCGTGTCCCTCGCGACAGACTTGAGCGTGAGCAGGTACGATATCTGAGTCGAGAAGAGCGACAAGATTATCTCGTCGTTGTAGATGAAAGTGGCCGGTTTCGATGGGCCAAAAACGGACAAAGGGTCTGGACTGATAGTGAGCGGTTCAAGGATAGTATTCGGGGTGTTGTGCCGATAGAGGACAAAACGCCTACGTTTCGAGAGTATACGAAGGAGGGGGAGGAAGTTTTGACAGAAAGTAGTGAGAGTGAGGATGCGAGCGACGAGGAGGATTCAGATGAAGAGATTCGGCGGTATATGAATCCGGATTTTGATAATGCAAAGGGGATCAAGAAGATTGAATACGTTAGTCCGGCGGTGATATTCAATCATTTGATGCAAAAGTCGTTGAAGAAGAGGGACAAATGGATTTTTGTACGTTCTCTTTCTTCTCCAGTGATATGCATATACTAACGTTTAACAGGTCGCTGGTGAGCTCATCCCTATAATTTGTTAGGGCTAGTTCTAATTGAGTAGATACCTCCTTCCGAATATACATCGGCATCAAAGAATCCGGCGCGTTCCAACACTCCTCCTTCCTGCGCGGCGCACGCATCTCCGCCGCAGGCCTCATCAAAATCAAAGACGGTCAACTACGCAGTCTGTCGCCGTTGAGTGGCCACTACCGTCCCCCCGCCGCGAATTTCCGTGCCTTTGTGCATGCCCTTCAAAATAATGGCGTGGACATGTCCCGTGTCTCGATTAGTCGGTCTTATGCTGTTCTGGTCGGGATTGAAGGGTATATGAAATTCAAGCAGAAAAAGAAAGACGTCAAGGATAAGATTGAGGAGGGAAAGGCCAAGGTTGCCAATAGCAAAGAAGGGGACGAGGATGAGGTGCCGGATGTGTCGAGGAGTAGACCGACGCAGAAGAAGGTTACGACTACGACGGTAAATCAGGTTGCGACTGAGGAAGAGGAAAGTGGTGGTAAAAAGGCGGGTTTCTTTTCAACTATTGCGAGAAGGATTACGAGTAGAGGATCAACGCAGGAGAGTAAAACGGTTACGATTCGTGGGAGGGGGATACCAGGTACAGCACCTGAAGAAGGCGTTCCTGCTCCTGAGGGGAAGCGATGATTTTTCCTACATCCTGTGTCCTTTGGTTTTGATTCTGTCTCTATTTTATACCATCTAGTTATTCCACGCACTGCACTGGTTCTATACCTTGTTATTGTCATAGATGAAGCCCTGATTTATGAATAAATGCATCACATGGTTCAGACCTTTGGTAAATCCTGCCAATCCAACGTCACATTCTGCACTCTGATCCGCCAGGGATTCTCGCCTCGCTCTTCAATCTCTTTTACGCGCACCATTTCGAGGTCATAGTAGCCCTTCAAGTCATCAGTCCTTCCATCCCCATCAAAAACTGAGAGGTGAGGGTAGGGAAAGGGGGTGAACTAACAGCCTGCCTCCGCGCCATAACCCTTGGCACCCCGTCCTCATCATTCCTATAAAACAATCCATGCGCATACGCATTCACCTTACACGTCTCGGGCCTCGTCGTCGTGGGCGACGGTTGCGGGAGATGCGCTAGCAGATTTCTGGCCTCATCAACACCCTTGCCATCCAACACACTTTATCAGAAGAGGAAAGGGGAAGGGGGCATACTGAATAACATGCTCCGTACTATCAAACTCATCATGAAAATGCTCCAATCTCTCCGCCCATGTGTTGCTAGACATTTCTTCATTTCCGTTTCCGAGTAGGCGGCGGGGGTAGTTGATTGTTATGTTTGGAGTGTAGACTTGTTGCACCAAAGTCGGGGTTAGGGGGAGACGGTGGTCGTAGGCGAACATCTATATACATACCATTTCGAATGATGAGCATGGATACATACATGTATTGAAGGGGAAGAAAGAAGGGGAGGGGAAGGGTGAGACCATGCGGAGAAGAGTGTCGCGGATATTCTCCTTGTCGAGGAGGTAAGTCATTACATCGTACTGTTGGGCCATGTTGTCTTTCTTCGATTTGCTGGTAATTCTGAATGTACTGAGTGAAAGCGATTCCAGGTTTCCACTGATGCAAAATTCCCCTTATATAGACTCCAGACAGGATGAACATCCCTCCACCTCTAACCAGCGATGTTCTACCTAAACCCTATCTCCGGTTCGCGCATCTGGAAGTTCAACTTGAAACAACAGATCTACGTACGTATCTCCGCTATATCCTGCAAAGACATGACTCAGTACTGTGTATGCGGGGTTTTTGGGGGCGAATTGGACCAGTTATATTGGGCGCTGTAGGGATTCTTTGTTGGCAGATCGATGGAATTAAGCTTTAGGGTTATCGCCGAGGTGTGATGTCATGACGGTATCAGACTGGATTATCAAAAATATAGAATATAGACTGGGAAGAAATATATACATGATAGATAAAAAGGTATCGATAACGAAAGAAAAAAGAGCAGTGTATCCCAAAACAAGATTCAAAAAATATCAACATCACATATCGTAATATCTTCAACAGAGATCGTAGATTAATTAACCCTCGAAAACAAAAAATCCTTCAACACCGGCGATCCCGAAAACTCAGGATTCAGCAACACACAATTCAAAAAGTACTGCAATCCTACCCGTCTCTGTTCCAAAAACTTGGTGCGGAATTTGAATAGCACACTCTTTGGGGGTAAAGGTGGTAATGCGTTGCGTGCGTGCGGGAATGCGGTCGCGAGTAAAAAGCGGAGTTCGTCGAATTCGGAGTAGCGCATTGGTATCATCATGGGGCCGCCCTGTATAAAATCATTAGAATGATGATCGTGATAGAAGAGTTTGGTGGTGAGGGACGTACGTCTAGGGTTTGCACGTTACACATCCAAACGACGTAAGCGCCTATGCCCGTCTTGCCTGATACAACGACGTGGTCGTCTATCGTCACGCTTCGCGCCCATAGTCCTCTTGTCGTCGTGGCATTGGGATCCGCCGTGTGGTCTTCAAGCGTTATCGCGGGCTTTGAACTGCGGTGCGTATCAACTGACGAAGCCAGCGAGGCACGCGAAAGGGCTCTCTGGTGGCGCCAATATGGCGGTACGACGCCTGATATAGGTCTATCTTTCCGCGCTTGTTTCGAGTTTGCGTTTGTATCTAGATGCGAATGTACGGAGGGGAATGGAGTGCTGCCATTCGTATTCCCGTTCGTATCGTCTGATATGGACGATGTAGTAGTGTCGTCACTATTAGGTTCGTTCACATTGCGATTATTCGTATCATAGTCATCGTGGGTATTGTTGTTGGTATCGACAGGCACTGGCGAGGGTTCGACTGAACCCCTCTCGTCATCGGTTGTATGCTCCATCCATCGAGATCAGTGCGCAGACCCGGGAGGTAGGACCGCAGGAAGCAACTGAACGTTCGTCTGCCGAATGCAATGTTCGATATCGATAGTCAGTGCAAAGACCAAGAAACGAAACGATTAGCCAATGGGCACTAAGATAGCCTGAGGAGTCAGGTAGCCGTTTGCGCAAGGCTCAATCAAGGTCGGGCTGTCTACAAGCACGTTGCCAACTTTGACGGATGTTGCGCTCGACCTGGTCCGTGCGTCACGGCAGGCCAGCCGGAATGGTTCCGCCAATCATGTACGACCGAGTGGGGCCGCGGCTCTCTTCCGGCCTGAGGCATCGAAAACATGCACTTCATTTTGTCGAGAATTCACCCATGCTTGACCAGAAACAGCATACTACATGTGCTGAAGCTTGACTCCTGACAATGGCTATGTTCATATACTAATGAACCCGAGGAATTGAGAATATCGAATGCAACATAGCTTTGTGCAGGGGTCTACCGAACTAAGTCTAGCTCCCCCTTTCTTCTTGAGCCCCTTGTTTAGCTTTACAAACTCCGATGGCTGCTCCACTCTTTGCTTTTTGAAGAACCTCAATGCCTCACAAACGGCAGATTCCTAACTTCTACTCAGTGCTTCAGTCGGAGAGCAATTGGTAAGTATACTCTAATACTCTGCGCAGAGCTGCACGGAGGTCTCAGATATGCACTGCACGAAAGGTCCGTCTTGTAGCATACTAGCGACTTGATTTCGACGCTCAAATAAACAGGATGTAATAGCCGAGCCAAACAATTAGAACGCCTGTTCCTGAAACGGATGGCGGTCATGCTGCATCCCGTCGTGCTTGCCCGATGTGGAATCCCCCTTGGACTTCTTCCGAGTCCCCTCCCTCCCTCTCTCTCTCTTTCTTTCTCTTTACAGTCACAGACAATCAATTGACACCTCAGCCAACTTGGAGCATCGACATCTGCTTCCATCTCGTCACTCTTTGGCACTGTCTACTCATCTCGACCACTCTGATTGCGGGTGACCCTTCCCTCAAAACTCGGTAGGTGACACAGCCGGATGCATTCCTGTCGACAACCACCAAGAATGTTTGTTTGTTTTGGAGCCTGATCTACATTCTCTTATATGACTTGCTGCTGCACTCCCCTCCCTTTTGCTCTCGCTGTCACATATGTTTCGATAAAGAAAGTAATTCAGCTTGCTTATCATTATCTAGCTACTACTCGGAACTTCTGCGTATCTCACATTGCAATCTCGACCAGCGTCACGAAAGAATTCCACAATGCTCGCTCAGGCAGTTCTCTATCTGGCTTGGATGGTCAGTTTGGCTGTTAGTCAGTCGATTGACCCCAGCACCATTCCTATCGCTACTCGGGGTGAGCTCCAATTCGATATCTTCTTATCTTTAGTAACACGGCATCTAATGTTATGAACAGACCAATGGTGCAATCAGCAAAAGACGTCCTGCCCTTTGATTTGCCTCCAGCTCCCCAACGGCACTTCCTCCACAGAGAGCAACACCTGCGATCCTGTAACTCCCCTTATTGAACAACACTGCTTCATTCCAACTAACGCCTGGACTTTTAGGACACCCTCGACTACTCCTGCGTCTGCAGCGACGGACAATCCCCCAATTCCACCGAATACTCCCAAACAATCCCCTACTTCGTCTGCACCGCCTACAACACCCAATGTCAAGCCAACTGCAACGGTAGCTCCACCTGCCAAGCAGCCTGTGTCCAGGACCATCCTTGCGGCGCCCAGGACCCCAAACGCTACAACACCACTACTTCTGCTACAGCGGGTGCTACTGCTACGGCTACCGGTACAGCCACGACATCCGGCGGTGGTGACGTTGTTTACACTGGCTTCGGGACGGGATCAGCTTCCGTCGCGACGGGCGGTACATCTGCTGGGTCGGTGGGTGTTATGAGGCCTTTCTTGAGTGAATTCGGTCAGGTCTATGGTCTTTTCATGGTTGTTGCTGGTTTGGTAGGTGGGTTCGCTGTTGTTCTATAATTTAGAGCATATCAGAACCACATTTGCATTCTTTCACCTTTTTTTTTTTTCTTCTGATATGTGCATACATTGCATTTCGTGTCAATTTGTCAATTCTGATCATTTACTGCATCGGTGTTGAGCGGCGTTCTGAGTCGGCCTCTAATTTCATATCGGTGATTGATATGCGTATTCATTCTTTTCTTCTGGCTGAACCATTCTGTTATGTCATGATGGCCGGCGCTGTACGTAATTACCCTGGATTAAAAGAAAGGTGGAAGGAAAAGTCAATACAACATACTCAATACATCCTGAATGTCTCGTATATTCAAACTCCTGGATATCAACCGTAATATACAAATCAAAACCCCCCTCTCCTCCGGTCCCAAATCCTGACGGATTGGATCATACAGTAGCCAAAACCTTGGCATTCTTATACCACGTCAACAACGGATTCTCTCCACTCCTCGTCTCGGTATCGCCAATATAAGCCCATCGTTCCATGAATTCCTGGTGGCTGCTGACGAAGGTCAATTTGCCCGTAATGGCGCGGTACAAATCCTCGATTACGTTGAAGTCTGTCGGGAAGAAGATGTCGAAGTAGCCTTGGTGGACCTATCACAAGAAACCCAGTTAGTTAATACGAACTGTAAAGAGAGATGGCGGTAGGGGAGGGGGGGGTACGCACAAAAGGAGTAGACACAGGCACCGTCCTCCTCTTATACCGCGTCTGCACAACCGGCGCATTGAGTCCCGGCACTGCATCCGGCAAACTACTAAAATCACTCGTCACAAGCCTATGAGCCGGGAAATAGTCTCTGAGAATATCGAAAAACTGCATCAAACGAGTCGGTATGTATTCCGGTAGTGTATAATCTCGTCTCCCAATGGGCAATGAGCTGCGCAGACTTCGCGACAGTTTTGATGGTAAGGGACTGGGAAACGGGCGTCTGGATGCGGCTTGTCGAGCTCTTAGGAATCGGGACGCGAGTGGGTCGAGGGTTGTGTTGTAGTATTCGCAGAATTCGCCGTCCGAGTCGATTACGACGCCGCCTTGTTGGGGCATTTCGGTTTCGTAGTCGTATCGGATAGCGTCATGGGAGAAGTTGTCGAATACCTCCAACGCGAGAAAGAAGCAGGGGGAATGGATGTATTCGTTCCAGTCAAAGATGGATTTATTGATGATTTGGACGTGGCCTGTATGACCCCCCGCGCTGAGAGAGGCTCGTAGATTCTCTTTCTGGACTTTTGCGAGCGATGAGGAGATCTCGATAATCTTAAACTTTGTGCGCGCGTAGACTTCCGGGTCAGAGTCGCGGATGAAGTCGAGGATGTTCAACATTAGCGTTCCGTTTCCGGCGCCCATTTCGTAGATTATCAAATCGTGGTAGGGGTATAACGACAGGCGGTAGTTTGTGACTAGATATCGGGCAATGGCTTCTCCGTAGTACGGTCGAAACAGTTCTGTGGGGGTATGCCATAATTGTCGAGCAATGTCGGGATTTGTCTCATCTAGCTTGTCTTCAAATTCGGTATATCGTTCTCCTAGTAGGCGGTGGAAGTGAGGGCCGTCTTCGATGCGGCTGAAATCGAATGGTTCGCCGGGATGGAAGATGGTTGCGTGTTTGGAGAAGTAGCCATAATGGGGATTGTATAAGCTGTCTACAACATCTTAGTCAAGACCTATAGCATGCATGCCTTGTGCGAATAAAGCATACCCTCGATAAACTCCCTCGTCAACATTTTCACCTGCCTCGGTCTTTCGCGCCTAGTCCGTAAGTCCTTGGCCGTAACGAGAGGAAACGTTCGCAATTGCTGCTCCAAATCCCTAGGGTAATCGTCCCGTTTCGTCCACATAGTTCCATCATTCGTCGCACTCTTTTTTGGACTGGACTCTCGCCTGCTGAGGAAGGAGCGAGACTGTTGATACTGTTGCAGGCCATGTCTCGTGCCATTGAGTCGGCGGACGGATGCCGGGCGTGTGCGTTGGCAAGCTCGATGGTTGAAGAGCTGTCGAAACAGCTGATTCAGTAGCGGGGAGTCCATTGAGCTGAAGAGTGGACTCAGGGGTGACGCTTGATGCTCGTGGTGCAGACACCAGAATGTGTGGTTTTGCGGATGTCGGCCAACATAGAGGTGGTGGTCCAAGCTTCGTTTGCCCGCTGATGTCCTCATCGCTTACATAAGCCAATGATGAAAAGCGATGAATTTGACTTCGATCAACCAGATATATACGACTCAGAAGAGTACTACTATAATCAACGAGCCATTGGAACTGTATTTTGCCTGTTACAATGGCTGATGCACGCCACATCTACTTGGGCTCATTCCTCGCTGGAGTTTTGGTGACGGTAGCCTTGACGGAAATATATCATCGATATCAACAACAGTCCCAGACGCTTGCTAGCACAATCAAACAAGCAGCTACCGGAACAGCAAATCCAGATGATGAGAAGCTATTAGCTTCTGTTCGCCATGGGCCTCCGGCGATAGTAGATGGTGTTGAAGGATGCATTGGTAATACGCCACTGTTTCGTATCAAGTCGCTATCCGAGGAGACTGGATGCGAGATTCTCGCAAAGGCTGAAGTGAGTCAATTGAAATAGATAACTGAAAATTAAGCTAACACGTATAACAGTTCCTCAATGGCGCAGGTGGTAGCCCCAAGGATAGAGTGGCATTGAACATGATCGAGACGGTAATTCGAGATGCTCAACATGATTGCGTGTCATGAACTGACGAGTTTTAGGCTGAAAGAGAGGGCTCCTTGCGGCCGCATTCGGGAGATGTGATCTACGAAGGCACATCTGGATCTACGGGTATATCTCTAGCAACACTCGCACGTGCTCGTGGGTATTTGGCGCACATGTTAGTATCATCAAACTGCGAGACAAATCAATATCATTACTGATAAATCTCTAGTTGCATGCCCTCCGACCAAGCGATGGAAAAATCAGACCTCCTCCTCAAACTAGGAGCAGTCGTAGACCGCGTCGCACCAGCCCCAATCGTGGAACAAGCAAACTTCGTCAACAGAGCTCGCAATCTAGCTCGAGAGCGGACTTCTTCCAGCAATACATCGCCAGATAAACCGTCGTCAAAGAGTTGCACGCAGTTAACAACAACAGATCCGACCACTGAGCCCGGAGCTGCGACCGGGAGAGGCTTTTTCACAGATCAGTTCGAGAATCAAGCTAACTGTGCGGCGCATTTTAACGGAACAGGACCCGAAATCTATGCTCAATGCGGCGGTAAACTTGATGCGTTTATTGCCGGTGCAGGGACGGGAGGTACTATATCGGGTGTTGCGCTGTTTCTGAAGCCGAGATTGCCTAACATTAAGATCATTCTTGCTGATCCGCAGGGAAGCGGATTGTATAATCGTGTTAGGTATGGTGTCATGTTCGATATTAAGGAACGCGAAGGTACCAGACGGAGGCCGCAGGTTGATACGATTGTGGAAGGTATTGGTATCAATCGACAGACTGCGAATTTTGAGGCTGGGCGGGAATTGATTGATGACGCGATCAGGGTTACGGATACGCAGGCGATGGCTATGGCGCGTTGGCTGGTTGAGAAGGATGGGATTTTTATGGGGAGTAGCAGTGCGGTCAACTGTGAGTGTGCTCTGCTATGATTAGTTTTGCAGAACTAACAATTTTCTAGGTTTCGCGGCGGTAAAGACTGCTCTGGAACTGGGCCCGGGCCATCGTATTGTCACTGTTCTGACTGATACCGGCGCAAGACATCTTTCCAAGTTCTGGGCTATGGCTGGAGACGTTGGCGGCACAACTGATACGAAGCTGGAGGATGTGCTCAACGCTTAAACATCTATCGTTTATTGCCAAAGACCGGTACGAACGACCAAAGATGGTTACACGAAGATGCTGAACTGTACAATGACTTCGTTATATGGCAACTATTGAATGACATCAATAATACTTGCATGGAGATACCGAGCTCTTCATCGGTGACAACTTCTGCGGCGACTTGCGAGGCGAACTATCGAAGACACCATCCTCACGGGGTCTAACGCCAATGGCAGAAATACTTGACCAGTCATTGTCCAGCTCCTCTTCTAAAAGCTCCTCCAAGTCGTCATTCGTCATAACATCGCCCATCCTCAATGCAGGATCATTATCGTCTGAGTACGGCGTCTGTGATTGTTTCCGCTTTATGCGGGCCAATTCCATGGCCTCCTCTTCAACCTTTTTCTGCTGCAGTTCTTCCAATTTCCGCTCTGTCCATACTCGTATCATTTGATTCTCAATCTCTTTCCTTGAACGGCGAGGAAATGATATTTGAATATCTCGCCACCAGATACCCGACTCGTCTGCAAACTCGTCAAGTTTTTCCAGGTCATCTGTGGACCAGCCGGCAGTGGTTATGGATCCATTGGATAGAAACAAGAGTGAATGGTGGTCAGCCCAGTTCAGCAAATCATCCAATGTTCTCCCGGGAAGGTGTTCTACTATATCCTCCATGCACAATCCAGTGGAAGATTCGCATTTAAATTTAACGATTACTTTGACTTCGTCCGGCGTGAGAATGATCTCATCCAACTTGATGGTTGAGGGCGAATCAAAGTTCACTGGATATCGTCTATGTGTCGGAGTTTCATTCAGTATTGCTGGACTCGAGGAGAGCACTTCAGGTGTGTCGGGTACCGGCTCTATTTTTTCGACATGCCGTATACTCTTTGCTTCACCGGCCTTGCCTTGGCGTTTGGGTGTGGTATCAAGCACGTTATTGGAAATGACATTCAACGCTTTCGGTGTTACAGAGATTCTCTTTCGTCCGCGAACCTTATTCGAGCGAATGCTCGAGGGAAGCGAATCATCTTGAAGCGGATCATCCGAGTCACTGTTATCATCCTGTACTTGCGCAAAGCTCCAGTCTAGCTTCAGTGGAGATTTTCGTTTTGGTTTTGCGCGCACTGACGCAGTACTCTTGCTGACGGAGACGCTTTGCTTCTTTGATGCTGATTCTTTTTTGGATGTTGAACCTCTTGGACGCCCTGGTGTGCGCACAGCCCAGACTGATGCGGCTGATGGCGGAGACTTGGGCCGCTCTACGCGAGGAGTCTGATGTACTTCTTTGGGCAATTCTTTCTTCGGCGGGGTCCAGAACTTTGCATCTATTTTGGGGGCTTGCCATTTCGGATCGGTCGGTCTACCCACAGGCGTCTCGCCCTGCGAAACCTCGGTAGCATCCTCAATATCTTTATTTCGCGAATTGAGAAGAGCCTTTCTCACTTTTTGAAATGACGTGTCCCAGGCCTCGGTGCCATCCTGTTCGTTTTGTGACGACCCCTCCTCATCCTCCGATTCCGCCCCCGTCAACTCTCCAGTATCGTCTTCATGTTCCATGCGCTGCACATGTCCCTTGTTGACCACAATCTCGCCGGTCTGTAAATCAATCTCGTCACCGATATCACTAAAGTCCTTGCCGTATTTCTCGAAAATGCCTTCAAATATTGATTTGAGTTTCTGGTCGTTTCGCGCTCGCGCTATCTGTAGGCCAACGTCGTTTGGAGAGTCTGGTGAAAGACGCTGCCGTTTGCGCGGTGGTTCCATATTTTAGCGTAGATGTTTGAGATCGTAGGCAATGAGACTTAATTTTTGAAGTCAATTGTTGCGAGGTGGACGTGTCACAAATGAGGCGTGCGCATGCGACTCGATGGATTTGATGAACTGACGATGCGGCGCCTGTACGTAGCCTGTGATGGACTGTAACTTAGTTCAGAACATTGAGAATCCTTCACATAGTAATTAATCTCGCTTGACATTCCAATCGGATATCTAAGAAGGTCGATATTGTCGACAAAGAGCTGTAGGGGATAACGCGAGGCGCGTGGCCGGAACACGCTTATCGGAGGCGCTAGTTCAAGATAGTATTAGTGCGGCCTGCCTGCGACCATGACGTGGTTGGTCTGGACGACTCGCATCTATCCATCATCAATCGGAGCTACAATGGTCTATGTTGCTGCATACCTCTAACTCGGCATCATGTTGAAGACAAGTCAACGATAATAAAAAAAACTTGGAAGGCATACACGATGTATTGTCAAAAGTGCCGCACACCACTAAAACTGGATGGGTCCCTTGAAGCCCTCAATCCTGCGGCCTTCGACTTACTTGTTGGTATGTTTTTGACCGCTCATTATGGATCAACTAAATCTAACATTCCATAGGCTCTACGGGGAAGTCTCTTCCAGAACATCCCGACCATGCGGCCTCTCACCGACAGGCGTATCCCCCCGAGCGTCGCGAGTTGTACGATCGTACCTCCAGACATGCCAACGCTCCTATATACCGACGCTCAATCCCCCCTCCGCGCGATGGGGGCGTTCACCCAACACCGCCAAAACTGCATCGTGGCGAGAGTACTGGCGGAATGTCGTTTGTGATGCTTACCGAGTCTCAACTTGCGCCGCCGCAACTTTCTACTGGGATGAATGTGGATGGATTTGCGTCACACACGCAAGGCAACGGAGCCGCGAAGACGACTGCTGGCCATGAGGTAAAGAATCAATCATTATCGGACGAAGTTGAAAAGGCTGCGAGATTGTTTGATATTATTTCTGCGCGCTCCGATATCGATCATCCTATCTGTACGGAGTGTACGGATTTACTTGTCGAGGGACTACATAAGAGGCTAGCGAGTACTACGAAGGAGAGAGATGCATATATCTCATTCCTGAAGACCATTAATGCATCAATACCAACGGAGGCAGAGGTTGAAGCGGCTGAGAAGAACTTGAAGTCCACACTGCAAGAAGAGGAAGCCGCTTATCAGGAACTGCTAGCTTTGGAGAAAGAAAAGGCGGACCTTGATCGGGAAATAGCCGATCTAGAAGAGGAATCACGACAGCTAGATCTAGACGAAGAGGAATTTTGGAGGGAGCGCAACACATTCGCGCTATCCTTGGCCGAGTTTCAGGATGAACGCGATGCTTTGAATATGCGATATGACCATGACTCGAGGCAGCTCGAAAGACTTCAAAGGACTAATGTTTATAACGACGCGTTTTGTATCGGCCATGACGGATTCTTTGGGACCATCAACGGGCTGCGCCTTGGTCGTTTGGCGAATCCATCTGTCGACTGGGCAGAAATTAACGCGGCTTGGGGTCAAACATGCCTCCTGCTAGCGACAATAGCGGAAAAACTAGGCTTTCAGTTTCGTGGTTACCGTTTGAAGCCTATGGGATCCACTTCAAGGATTGAGAAATTCGAAGATTCGTCACAAAATTCAAGTCAATCGTCCAGTCAAGGAGCTCCAGACAGTTCCTCCGGTACTACAAAGTCTACTACCTTAGATCTGTTCTCGTCCGGTGATATGCCATTGAATCTTCCCTGGGTTCATCGACGTTTCGATGCTGGAATGGTCGCCTTTCTGGAATGCCTGCGACAATTGGGTGTATATGTTGAAAACACTCCTGTGCCCATGGCTAACCGACGAGGGCAGCAGGGTATCAATACAACAGGCCTAAAACTTCCCTATGAGATCAAACGTGACAAGATCGGTGATGCAAGCATCAAGTTAGGGTTCAATCAGAACGATGAGACTTGGACACGAGCCTGCAAGTATACGCTTACTTGTTGTAAATTTCTTCTGGCTCATGCTAGCAATGTGGCGAGCATCGCTGCGAGCAATTCGCCCGCATTTGGAGGAGCGACTAGTCCAACTCCGAGTCAAAGAGATGCAAGGGGTCAAGTTGCAAAGTGATAAGGATTTTGCCAGTAACAACTATTTATACGACCACTCTGGAAACAGCATCTGCTCTCACCCTCAACGAAGTAGGGAATATGTCACCACAAATGGCTTTGGATCGAGGCCCGGAGGGTTACAGGTTCACTGATCGTATTGCAACGAGCTAGGTATGAACGGTCTATCTCAAGTCCTGGTCGACGAGTGAATTTATGTCAAGATCATTCTGTCATTGGTACTCGTCTAGGGAAAGAATTGGAGATGACAGAAGACCAACTTCATCGCTTGCGAAATCCTATATATACTTATATTAAGGATTGGCATAGATCGACAATCTACCTTGTGGCTGGATCATGGCTATATAAGTTTAAACAAGCTCGCAAACATTGGACACTTGGCTTTTCCGGCCAAACCGTAATCTATCATACTTGCCGTGATCATGCTCACACGACCTTGCAATACATCATTTTTGCGCTGAAGCTCTCCGTGGGATTATGCCTTCAATCCGAATGATATCAGAGGAAAGTCCTGGACGTCCCTGTACATAGTTATATCAATAGATGCTAGTGATGATCAGCATCGCTATAACCTTTCAACGGTTCAAAAAACCGACAACAATCTACTCAATCCCTTCCACACACCATTATACCCGGCTAGCGCCGCCGTAAGCCCCGTAAAAAGAATCAATCCCCCATAACTGGTCGAGAAACCTCCTATACCACCTACCTGATTCTGCATCAACGCACTACTCACCGGCCCACTAATCACATTCCCAATCCCGCGCCCACCAGCCAATAACCCAAACACCAAACCCGTCTCCATCCCCGGATTCGCTCTCTTGACTTCATTCAACACGCCCGACCACGTAGAACTAAACCCACCCGCGAAGAAACCATATGTAACTGAGAAGAGAGTCAATAGCACAACACCTCCGTGACTAGGGCACAGGCCCCAGAACAAGAGTACAGAGGCGGCAGAAGCGAGACTCGAGAGGAGGATGATGTTAGTAACGTCGAATTTGTCGCAGAGTATACCCATGATTACGCCGCCGAAGATGGATGTGCCGTTGAATAAGGCCAGGACTAAGGTGCCGTATGTATCGGATAGACCGATGTCTCGCGCGAAGGAAGACAGATATGCGGATGGCAGGAAGTAGCCGAGACCTTGGATTATGTTGCTCGATTCGAGGATCCAGAAGGTGCTGACTCGGAGAAAACTCATGTCGAGACGGCGTGGTGTGCGAGATGCGGGAAGGGGGAGGCGCGGGCGGATGAATCTGAGTACTGGGATTGTGATGAGGCCCTAGACATTTACACAACATATAAGCCGAAAGGTGCATCGTGCGGAGGGCATATAGGGACACTTATTCATACCGTCAAAACAGCCCACGCCCTCAACGTATTCCCCATCCCAAACCTCGACAGACTCGCCTGCGCAACAAACGGCAACACGACACCCGCCACACTCTTTCCCGCCCACATAGTCCCCATCGACAATCCCTTGCGACGAATGAACCATTCATCCAGATACAGCGTCGTAGGCGTAAACAACAACCCATTACCGACGGCAGAGAGTACGCCAAGCGTGATTACCAACTGCCACATCTCAGTCGCAAAAGATGCGAGTAAGAATCCGGCAATGGAGATTATGGTGCCTACCAAGCCGCATGATTTGCGGAGATGGGGGTATTTTGTTAGCATTGAGAATGTTATGGGGGATAGCATGTATAATATGCCCTGTTTCATTTCAATTAGCGATTGCCGAGTGATATTGAAGAGGACATCTGGAAGAACCTGCACTTGAAGTAGTCCCAATGATAGCAATACTACCGGAGTGTTCTCCGAGTTCGGTCTGCGATAAATATTCCTGAAAGACCCCCCATGCAAGAGAGAAACCTGAATAATGTCGGCTTATCAGACCGCGAATTGAGATTCATATGTGTCTCAATTGCTTACCCCAGATAGGTACCTGAGCCATCACACATCCCAAGAGAGCTAACCAAGCACCTTTACCATGATCGGCCGGAGGCAGCTCGGGCTGCTCAATTTCCTGGGAAGGGTGCCATGCTCCGGAGGCTGGTTCAGATGACGCGTCCGGTTGCGATGACGACTGAAGTTCCATCTTATTGGGGTATCGGTGCGATTCTTGACTTGTGACAAGCTCGTGGAATTGTCGAATCATTTACCTAGGTACCTATGATTCTGATGGAGTCGATGCCAACCGTTAATGATGTTGACACACGTGACAATGACTCATTTTTAGCGACTTGATGCTAAAGTTCCCTTATCTCCTTAAGCGGCCCCGGTCCGGTACAGGCGGGGAGATTAGGCATCTTCCACAGCGAACATCAGGGTTCATTCTATCAATTGATCACAGGATCAGTTTGCTTAAGTGCTGATGATCTAGAAAAACATTATATATGTAAACATGCGAAAACTGGGGCAAGGGCGTTTGGTATAGGGGTATTACGCCTCATTCGCATTGAGGAGGTCGTGGGTTCGATTCCCACAACGTCCATGGATTCTTCCCTTTTTGCATCTGCCCAAGTTTTGGGCATTTATTTTTGTCGGAATTGAGGTGCATAATTTTTTTGGGTTATATGGTACGGACAACTAGCAACCTTGCCAGCAAGACATTGCTCCTATTTACGTACTCCGTGCCTGTATTTCGAACATTGTACAGTAGTCACTGGGACGACATTACCATCCGAGAGGCGCAGGACTGGGCAACATGTCCTTAGTCTGATATCTGTGATATCTACACATCTACATGTAGGACCGTCGACATTCATGCATGTGGCATTCTCATAACCATATTCAGCAGGATTATCAAGAATGCGCGTCATAAAAGTCCACGAGTCGTAAAGCACAATGGTTGCCTAAAGCACTAGGTTAGATCTGCATTCTCGCTTCGACGGCAATAGTTTGATGTGATACTTGCATCTTTATGATCATTGTTGGATTGACTCACCATATCTCTCAACCCATAATTGTACGCCGTTACCATATTGGCATGATGTTCGAACTGTCCTAGTTGATTGTTCTCTTCATGCACCTGTGGACTGCGAGCTGATGGTTGGAGATTCACGATGAAGAACCGACCAACGCCGGAAAACTAGACTTGCTCAACGAGTATCCGATATTTGTTCAAGAATGTGAGATACAAAGGCAAAAGGGTCGTCATTATACGCGAAGCCATAATAAACACTTTTACTCATTAGTACCGAAGAATAAGAGCATTGCAAAAAAGACGAAGACCGAAGATGAAACTTACTTGCCAATCCAAACTATTAATGGATTGATTTCTCAACCAGACTTGTGCTCAGAAAGCAAATCAGTATTTGTTTGCGGCTGTGACGGGTTTGGTATTGAAAACGTATCTAGGTAGGGAGCGAGTTGTAGTTGCAGAGTCATAGTAAGATAGATGCGACGAAGACTGCCAGAGCCTTGTATCAGTTATGGACCGGTATGTCATGGCCAGTAGTGGTCAGTTAAACTCTTTAGACACATTATCGCTGTCTGATGTCAGGTCGATAAAAAGATTGATATAATCAATGTGTGAGAATCCCCACGGTGTCGATAAAAACAAAGAAAAGAAGAACATAATGACCAAAGATTGAGAAGGAACGGAAATGCGACTAGTCTCCAGCTTGGAATGGTAAAAGGCAATTCCAGGATTTTCGTTAGACAGATCGCACCGCTAGTGGGATTTCCCTAAGAGTGATATATAACCCTATTCAATCCGTGTTGACTCCGGCTTCTGCCGCTTCTTCCCCCCCTTCTACCTATCTACACTTGCATACTTTCTCACAGACAAATTCTTGTATTAAGAAACATACATAGGGCATGGCTATAACGAACAGCCTCTCCAGATTTATATTGATATTATTGAGCTTATGTAGATTCCACGATAAAGGGAGGCCTCGAACATTATCCTGCAAAGGTTGGTGTATCAAAGTATCCTCGCTATATCTCTATATGGAGTTAAGCTTCTCGAAATATGATCAAGGTGTGGTGGGGAGGCTTTCTGTTTGCTATAGCTAGGTTCTACTGTATTCGCTTATATATAGTCACTTTCATTGCTTAAAACCTTCATGCCGGTTGTCCAGAACATGTTCAGAATCTAACGACATGAATGGATAAAAATGGAAAGAAGTTGTTATGGAGCAGAAACCTACTGATATTGGTTATGCTAATTATCAGGTTGTAGATCGAAGAAAAACGAGGAGAATGCTTTTTCGCCAGAACATAGGTAGCAATTTGGGAATCAACGGATGCAAATAAAAGCAAGAAAAGAATCACCATCAAAGAATGCCGTCAGCCAAAATAATAGCATCAATGGTATGATAAGCAATATAAGGCAAGCCGTTGCTCAAGCGGCCATACGCGATTGCAAATTTGTATCTATCATCCATCTTCCCATTCTCCAGAATTATAGCAGCCTCACCAAAGAGCCTATCAGACTCAGCATCGAAGCGGCGGCCCCAACCTGGCTCTTTCTTGTCACTTAGAAGCTCGCCATGCCATAGTGAGTGAATCTTCCGCGTAACTTCTGCAAGATCCTCGCTGACGCCGAGCGGGGTGTTATTTTGCATCTGCGCTGATCCGTCTTCAATCATTTCGTAGTAAGCGTCAAAGAACTTCGAGATGGGAGATTCTGGCAAATCCCCTTGTTTCACGGATCTGAGAAGTGCACAAAAAAGGGGCTCTTTAAACCCTGCTTCGGTGACTTGCTCCTTTGCCATACGTAGAATTTCCCATGTCCATTCCCAGAATTGGTCACCGTACTTGTTGATATAAAGTTCCAAGATCTCAAAAATGTGACGGTGACGAGCACGACAGAAACTATATGGGGCAGATGATGCCGCTATTCTCCCATCTTCGCGACGGTCAAAGCGAGCTCGCTTATGGTCACGGAAGAGCTCACACAGTTGACCAGAGAGGTATGTGGACATGGCCTTCAGCGCCTGACTAATCGAAAGTCCGTCCGGGTAAATCAGACGTATCGTATTCCTAGTTTCGCCGGTACGAATGTCGGTATGCAAATCCATTACGTCGTTCGGCAAGGCCGATCCTATAAGTGCATCCATGCCGGCGTCGTCTAGCCAAGCAGCTCCATCACAGCGCATATATGCCGAGCCAATTGTGTCCAGAGCACGCATTGCAATGACAAGCTCAGGCTTAATATTGTGGCCGATGTGCGCCTTTCGAGGTGCTTTAAAAGGGCGAGAGTTCTCAAAATCATTGATGGTAATAAGATAATGATGCGCAATGCGCCAGAATGAGCGATCCTGTCCGCTATTGACGTCGCATAGATTAGGCACAGCGGCGTGCGCCGAGATCTTGAACTTTTCAACACGATTGCTATAATCATTGCTCCCCTTTACCCAATCAACAGCAGTCAAAGCGGAATACACGTAGTCTGCCTGTGTTGGATTCGGCTCGAATGTGAATGACTGACAAAACATGAGATAGACGGCTAAGATGGTGATGATCGGAGGGTCACACTCTAAGCCAGTAAGTAGTCGGCCCCATGAAGAAAGATGGTCGTCAGAGCCAGCTCGAGATGAGTGGAATTCTGGTTGTATTTCAATTGGGTCGTCTGTGTTATCTGCTACTATGAGAATTTCAGCACCGACTTCCAGTGCAATTTGATATGTGTCCTCGATAAGATCGATGTCGTGTAAACCCGAGCTCGACTCTCGTTCTTTGTTGACGGCGGCATGTAACTTGGCAGAATATGTCGTAACGGCCTCAAGTACACTCTCACGAGGTTGATACTTTTGCATAGCAAGGCGGATCCGAGGAGATAAGACTGATGTCAAGGCATACCGACCGCCAGTATGCTGCTTGGCAACCACGTCCACAGGTGGCTTATTTGATCGCTCTTTCACAATCCAAACTCTCTTTTCCCCCATGTTATTCCAGCCATTGTAGAAGCAGGAGTCGTTGATGTCGCAATGAGGGCAGATGTGAACTTTTTTCTCGCTGCCTTTAACCGCCTTGAAAGCTGCCATGGCATCTCCAGTGTACCGGAGCTTGCGAGGCTCTATTGATACGTATGTTGTCGTACCCATTTTGCCTTTGGTAGTGACTTTTGTCTGTTTTATATAATCTGGTAAAGAGGTATTCCATCAGAGAATCAAGGATAGGGATAGCATTGCACGCTTTTCGGTTGAGAAGGAGACTGAGGATTAGATTTAATGTCAAACAAAAGGACAAATTCAAGCAGGGAAGGAACACAACACAGAAAGAGCAATAACCAGATAGTCCTCAAAATTTCAGAAAGAGATAATAAAAAGAAGAAAAGAGAGACAATTTCAAGAAACTGCCTTTGTCGGTTGGCCGGCACCCGGCTACAGCGTAGAAACCGAAAGAAGTAACCAGGGATTCTCAATTGAGTCAAAGATTATGATGCCATTGTTCCTTTATCAATAGTACTCAGTCTCGACCCCAAAAGTTTGTTATCGGTTGGAAAATGAGAGAAGAGATCGGTAAGTCCGTGCTGAGCATCTGTTGTAGAACAAAGCCAGGGGTATTTAAAGTTCTTTGTTCATGAGTACCAAAACAACGTCACAAAATAAATAGATACAAAAGAAATGCATGCAATTTTATCAATAGTTTCTATTGATCCAAGGTAATAAATTTTTTCCTAGTTTATTAATCAAAAGGATATTGTTGGCAAATAGTAGCTAATCATCCGGACATCCTTGATCTAAACCCATACCACTGCCTCAACCAATTTTTCAAAACAGTGATTAGATATTAGTCAACTGGTATATAGGCAGCAAAATAGTAGTAGATAGGTCAAGTGCCTCACACACAGAGTGAATTGATGTTAACACTTCTCTTTAGGACAAGAATAGGAGGGAGAATGATATGACTTATTTGGGTAGACACACAAAGCATGATTCAGGTTTTTATCAAGTGAAAGCAATTACACCTGCAATACCTCCTTGATAGATTCTGCTTTGTATCATAAACTTCCTGCCATCTGAGAGACAAAGCCCAGTCCTAGAAAACCATGGATCACCAAGACAGCGTTTTCACTTGGCACACCACTTTACCTCAATATACTCACCAGATTTCAGGAATGTCAGGAGAAAGTCTTTGTACCGGCCCAGACAATGTTCCTAATGATGATTTGAGCTGGAATATCAGGTACATCCAAAACTGCTTAGTACCCAATATCAGCTACACCCGTAGCGAGACACGATAAAACCTCTAGCTAAGGACGAAGATTGGGAGGCCATAGATCTACTACTAAATTAGAGCAAGCAGTTAGGAAGTCTCTTATTCGTTACATAAATTCCTCAAATTCATTGCAAATGCCCTCCTGAGACTTTGCAACAGAACTCGTAGATGGATGATTACAAACACTCCAGAAGTAATTTCTAAAAAGCAAATGCTTTTATGTAGAATTTCGAGAATCGAATCATTTATTTTCAGAGAACAAAAACTCCCCCTTGTTTGCTGTGCTTTCCTGGGGGTGTTCGGAGACTTATATATACGTAGCCCTAATTTTCCATACTAGGAATCGGCATAATTTTCGTCCGCTTCCGTGAGGTAAGTCTCCGGGGGTATGCCCTACATTAACATGGTGAGGTTTATTTGCCATCTTCTTACATAACGCTGTTTATTATATTAGAGGAATTGACCAGTTGACTAATCGATAGTTATGAATATCGGAAACTTATGTTTTGACTAACTAATTGGAGATATGCAGAGGACGGGAGGTTTGGGAGGCGACATGCGATTGTGTCTTGTTGAAGAAACATATACAGTGACTCCTAAGCAGGCAAATCATTAGACTTACGGAAAGAACTATCAATTTCTTTCTAACAAAGCTTGCTCTATGTGTACAAAGTATGGCGTTATAGATTGATATGTCGTCCAAATAAGAAAGCTACTGTTGCCTATTTCGGCATAGGTTAGGGCTTTGGGGAACACGAGCGTAAGGCTGTTTCCAGGGGTTGCTGCATACCATTCGGATACTTTTCGTGGTAAAGTTTGTCCGTTTCGCTGAGAATATCTGATCGACTTTTAGTTTGATATTACAAATATGCTGCTTTCACATAAGGTCATAATGAATTCAATGTTAATGTCGTACGTATAAGAGGCAGCCAATTTCTCGCGTCGTTCTTAGATATGGTCCGATAGATTAGTTTTAAAATTCAAAAGGCTTCCTATTGAAGCACTTCTCTCACATCCTATTGCCTTTCCAGGACTTCTCTATCCATTTCTAACAAGACAAAATGTCCGAAACCCAGAATGAGAAGGAAGCATCGAATCATAACTTGTCTCCTGACAAAACCGAAAAGTATCAGGCCGCAATCACTCCCCGAGAAACAGACCCAAGCCCAGAGTATACGCCGGACGCTGACATCGAGAACCAGAACTCATCGCCCACAAACGAAAAGCCACGTGGAAACATTAGCACCGCCCGCTGGTCCCTCGTCGTCGCCGCTATCCTCTCCTCCAACTTCCTCTTCGCCCTCGACAACACCGTCGTCGCCGACGTCCAACCCGTAATCATAAAAGACCTCGGCAACGTTGACAAACTCTCCTGGCTAAGCGTCAGTTTCCTACTCGGCGCAACCGCCACGAATTTAGTATGGGGCAAAATATACAGTCAATTCAACTCCAAGTGGTTCTATATCGGTACCGTGGCGCTATTCGAAATTGGTTCCGCAATTTGCGGGGCTGCTCCTTCGATGAACGTTATGATTCTTGGTAGAGCGCTTTGTGGTGTTAGTGGATCGGGGATTTATGTTGGTATTATGACGCTGCTTGCGCAGACAACTACGTTACAGGAACGACCTATATACATTGGTGGAACGGGTTTCACGTGGGGACTTGGGATAGTACTTGGTCCGATTATTGGTGGTGCGTTCAGTGATTCATCTGCTACCTGGCGTTGGGCTTTCTATATCAATTTGTGTGTTGGAGCGGTCTTTGCGCCGGTCTATCTCTTCATGATTCCGAGTGTCGATCCGCGGCCAGGAGTTCCAATCAAAGAACGCATGCGAACAATCGACTATATTGGAATCATTATTACCTTCGGCGCCTTCACATCTGGAATACTGGCCATTTCCTGGGGTGGTCTTACATACCCCTGGCACTCTGGAACCATTATAGGGCTTTTCGTCTGTTCTGGCGTCTTATTTATCATTTTAGGCCTCCAACAAGTCTTCACCATCGGCACCACCAAAGATGATCGTCTCATCCCCATCGAATTCTTTTCTGACCGCATGGTCATGATCCTATTCGCTGTGACAGCTGCCAGTGGCGCGGCGGCATTTATACCAATATACATGGTTCCCATTTTCTTCCAATTTGCGCGTGGTGATGCCGCTCTTGATGCTGGGGTCCGCCTATTACCTTTTATCATCGTCATGATTGTCTTCATCTTCTCCAACGGCGCTCTCATGTCCCGATTTGGCTGGTATCAACCATGGTACATAATCGGCGGTATCCTGGCCGCCATCGGCGGCGTATTAATGTACACTGTCGATGAAACTACCTCCGTGAGTCGTATATATGGCTACACGGTTCTCATCGGCGTCGGCGTTGGCATGTTCATCCAAGCTTCCTTCTCCGTGGCACAGGCATTCGTCTCTGTGGAAAAGGTTGCATCTGCAATTGGATTTATCACCTGCGCTCAATTCGCTGGTATCACCATCGCATTGGCGATTGCGAATACAGTGTATCTGAATCAGAGCGAAACAGGTATTGATAAGATACTGCCCAATCTGACACAAGCCGAGATTGAGGTCGCGATGGAAGGGTCGGGGAATACGTTTATGGCGACGCTGCCTGTGGCGGATCAGCAGGCGGTTTTGGCGGTTATTGATAAGGCGATTGCGAATACGTATATTTTGGAGATTACGGCTGGTGCGTTGGTGGTTGTGTTGGGGCTGTTGATGAAGAGGCAGAAGATTTTTGTTGGTGCACCGGTAGCTGGGGGTATGTGAGGAGTTGTTCACACAGAGAGGTCATTTGCGTATAAGAATGGGTTGATTTGGGACTTCGAACTGGTCGTTATTGAAGTTCTACCAGGTTCAGTCTATCAACAGGCATTATGTTCATTCAATGTTGCGAAAAGGTTCTATCTAGCTTCTATAAATCGCATTCGTTTCTGATTTCATATGTACACCGAAAATGCGTACCAAAAATAGACCGAAATCTATACAGCAGTCTCTTCTGATGAATATCCCTATTGGTCAATCGGTGCATTCAGATCTTCACTTCCGTCCCTTCAATATTCTTCTTTTCGCTTATCTCCATATGGTCCTTCTCCTGCTGCACTTCGTCTCCCTGCCGACTTTGCAATCCCGACCTTCGACTTTGCGCATTCTCATCATCAACAACAGTCTTCTCCGAATCACTTTGTCCATTGCTCGGCTGCTGCTTCTCCTCATCATTCCCATTCTTCCCCGCCACAATATCCCTCCTATTCGGCCCAAGCCCACCTCTCCATCCAAACCATCTCGTCTCCTTCGGCCCCCTCAACAACAATATCACAATCGCCCCTCCCATAAGCCCAACACTCGCACTCCCCGACCTTATCCAGCCTCCTTGCGCATACAACTTATTCCCCACCGCCGTTCCCGTCAACTGGCCACAAAACGAGAATATCATGAACGCCGTATTCACACGACTAGCAGCTTTGGGCGCAACGCCATAGATTGCAGTCCGATTAGCGATCTGCGTAATCTGGGACCCAAAGTCGAAAAGAATGGCTTGTATAATGGGTCCTGCAACGGTATGTTTGCCGGTATATGTACCCACGACAATCCCCGCAAGCGCAGTACATATCCCGACAAGAACAGAAACGTGAATGGGGAAACGATCGATGAATCTATTCGCAAACAGGGGGCCGAAGAACATTGGTCCCATGCCGCAGAGGGCGAAGAGGCCAATAATCACGGTTGTGTAATTGTACGGATCACCAGACAACAAAAACGTAAGCGTCGTCCAGAAAGAGGTGAAACATGATGAATTCAAGAATGCGATGATCGATGCTTGCACGAGCACGGGGTGTTTGACAAGTAACTCCAAAATAGTCCACAAAATCCGGAAGTAGCTGATGTTCTTGTTAGATGGGGGATAATCGGGCATCCAGATCCAGAGTAGCACCAAGATCGCGAATTGAAGGGCCAGTGACATCCAGTAAACGTTCCGCCAGGAGGAGTAATTGGCGATAATACCGGAAAGTAATCGTGCCATTAGCAGACCTAGCATCAATGCGGAGACGACTATAGACAAAGCTGTGGCACGTCTGTTCGGAGGCGCAAGTGTGCCGACGAGCGGTAACATGATTTGCTTTAAGATGTCAGCATCTTTCCTCCATCCCATTTTCTTTAAGAGGAGGATGAGACATACCGGCGTAACAGTCGTAATACTCATAATAAACGAAATCACCACAAACGCATCAAAGCTCTTCGTCAAACACAGACCCAGCGTCATCATCGACGTGAAAAGCATCAACCACAACACCATTCCTCGACGCTTTACCAGGTCACCCAGGGGACATATAAACAATAAACCAGCCGCATACCCACCCTGCGCACAAGTCGGTATAATACTGGCTCGTTCCTGGGAGACATTGAAATCATTGGCGAGCACGTCGAGGATTGGGTGGGAGTAATACAAATTCGCGACCTGCCCACAAACCCTATCAGCTTCATACAACCCGGGGATTGGCATAGTGAGAGTCCGGGGAGATTACATACAGTAAAAGTCCCCGCAAACCCAAACAACAAATTCAACGCCAGTGTAAACTCTCGCGGATTCTCAGGATCGTATCGACATGACGGCGGCACCCAATTGAGTATATCCAAACTGCGATGGAGAATTATAGCCAGTGATGAAGACGATTTGGTGGGTTTCTTGTAATTCTCCGAACCATTATTTGCTTCTTCTTCTTCTGCTTTTGCCGAACCCCGGATTATTTTTGTGTTACTGTTATCCGCATTTTCGGATATGGGGTTTATTTGAGCTGTCGGCGAAATTTGCACTGTTAGGGGTTGTGTAGACATGGTCTTATATATGGTGTAGCATCTCGTTTCAGAGTCTCAATTCAAAAGACAAAAACAAAAATCAAAGTACGTAAATTGAGGAAGAGACGAGAAGGAATTACTAATTAGTGCTGAAGGATGATAATTTCCAATGCCGGCCATATCGTGCTAAGCGCACCCATCAAGGCAATACCGGGATAATTCCATTTACGAGACGTTTACTTGCTCCACATCTACAACTCTTTAGCTTGATGAACTAGATCATTTTTGCAATTGATAACACTAATGAGTAGCTTCGACAAGACTCCAAAATGACTACTCCCTGCACTAGAAATTCTCAAAAGTATTGAGCGTACAGATCAATCATAAATCTGGACCCATTGTTCACAACTTCATGCAACCCCGATAGATTCGTTACTTTTCTTATCCTAGGTGCTCGTGTTCGGGAATGCTTCGATTCGTTCTAAAACTTGTTGTTTATTCCGATAATTCTCGTCTACCGATGGATTGGCTTACATATCTCACAGATGTGCGGAGGAGATGCATTGCGCACGTTGAATGAGGCGTTCATACAACCTTGAAAGGTTGGATTGGAGGAGTGAGTGTATCCTCCTTGATTCTCGTACGTATTTTAGAGAAAATAAGTACTCCACAAATCATAAAAATTTTGACGCCGTTCTGGCCATCGGCACGACCACCGATAATGATTGTATGTAAAATGTTTCCGAAAACGGCAAAAACTAGAAGCGACCATTATCCCGATCAGTCTATCGATGCCTCGGGATTGCACAATCATTAGAAAGGAATTCGTTTCAGGGTCTTAGTCTAGTTGCTTAATTTGAATGCTTGAAGCCGGTGGAAGATTGGATAGTAAAATTGTTATATATAAGAATACTCATTAAAGTCGCTGTCTGGAACCAAAAACCATCCATCCCATAAGGAAAAGAAATGTGGATATACAATCAACTCCCAGAAAGAGAAAGACAAAATACATTATGCTCACTAGCACACAGAGAAGGATATTTATGAACTATTAAAAGCGCTCTTTTGGAAACTCTCGGCTGTAATATCTCCCATCTTCCCCGAGATGACAGGCTTAGTATCCTGCGGCACAGAAGTCATGCTTTGCGATCGCTGGGCAAGGCCGCTGTCGGCTTTGGTCATTGTGCTGGTGCGACTACCCGGAGCGCTGGTGGCAGTGCCTGCAGTAATGGCGGCTTGTGCCGGTCGTCGCTGAATAGTCTCAAGATATGGGCTAGGAAGGTATCCAACCCCGCCGTCACGGGCACGGCACCGCCACCATTCAGAGGGGTTGCCCATTGGGTCTGATTTGCCGAGGACAGCGACAATGTCACCTTTCTTCACGGCAAGGTCGATGCCGGCTGTATTCTGCGCGTCGGGGGTATAATCATATAACACGCGGCAAAAGTCTAATTTCGAAGGGTCGAGGGGAGCGTTTTGTAGTTCTCCATTAGGGCCCATGATCGCTTGTTGGCGACGAGCCTCCTCTTCCTGGGAACGAGCAAGGGAACGAATAAGTTTGCCCATCAAATAAGGCAAACCGAAGACGGCGAGAATGAACATAAAAAACGGCTTGCGGGAAGGTCGTGCAGGAGCAGGGCTGCCATCTGGTAACGTGGCTGGCGCAGATCGACCGCTCAAAAATGCAGAAAACGCAGACGGAGTAAGCGCTGTCGCATCGGCTGGTGGTGGCCGGCCAGTCAATTTTGCCATTAATGTTTTGAACCATCGTATCAATGTGAAAATGCCCAGCACGGAGCCTAATGTGTTGCGGAGGTTGCCGAATTGTTCGGCCACGGAAACCATTGCTTCGAACAGTTAACACATGTATCGCACCACGAAAGGAGAGAAGAAAGCTCACCGAAAAAAGAACTATGTGTAGCCATATAAGTACTCTCCAACATCTGCGCAAACCCGCCAAAAGCACCCACAATACTCTCGATCATCTGGAATGTCGCAGCCGTGCTCTGACTGAACGAATTGGTCAAGCTATTCGGATCATTGGGATCGCCCGGCATGCCACCATACATCCCGCCCATACCACCGTACATGCCGCCATAGCCTCCCATGCCGCCGTACATCGAGCCGAAGCGCGAATATGGCGATGAGTAGGCTCCGTACCCGCCATATGTGCTGTAGGGACTTGCGCCGAATCTGTTTGCGCCGTAGGGAGAGTATGTGGATGCTGTGCGGTTGACGACTGTGTTGAGAGTGTCGGGTCGAGAAGGGAGGCTGGGTGCGGTGGTGGTCGTGGATGTTGATGGTGAGGAGCCGGTTATTGTTGCGGCGGCGGGTGCCGCTGTGGGTGCTGTCAAGGTTGAGGTGCTGGGAGCGGAGGTAGGTAGTGCTGTACGATTATTGTCAGTAAATTCGTGACAGAAAGCAATTCTTGGTGTTCTTACCGGTGCTTGCCCCAGCGGCAGCCCTCTCCCACGGCTTAGGTGGCGATACGGACGCCATGAGAGTGCGTTGCCGGCTTTATTAGAATTCAACTCGCATCGGTGTCTCGAGAGATCTTTCGACTGATAAGGACCTCTGGCCGACAGAGCAGTCCCGTGATGGAACCGTGTGCGATGAATGGAGGTTTTTGGGAGAGGAGAGTCGTGAATGAGTATGATGATATTCAAAGTCGAGATGGATTCTGGAGAAAGAGGACGGGCGGTCTTGGCGGGGAGATGAGTGGAGCAGATGCGGGCAACGTGATTGGAGGGCGATAACCCAAGAAGCATATGCGCCGAGGTTGCCGAGGATGATTTGTTTAGCCACCGCAACTTGCCGAGATGAAGCCTTTGTGATGATAAATACATTTGTGCAATGCAATTATGATATAACTCCTATTACGATCAATGCTAAGAGAGTTGCGATCACATGCAATGATGACTGGTGAAATAATAGTCCTAATATAAGGCTGAACAATTTCAAAGTAGCGACTTAGTATACACAACGCTATGCAAATATCTATCCTTTAAACGCCATAATCTATGCATCAATGTTTAGTATAATCAAAGCTCGTCACGCGACGGCGGACGAGGGATCTGGACCTTCCACTGTCGTGGCGGCACTGGCAATCCCAGCCAGTAATTCCACAATCGACTGGATTCAAAAACAACAACTTGCCATCTGCAGAGAATGTTAGATATATTTCAACGAAAGAGACAAGCGAAATGGATCACTTACGCCATACGGGGTATCGTCAACCAACTCTTAAGAACCCATACGAATGTATCCCAGAACATCGACCACTCTTGCATAAAAGCCTCTGAAATCGATTCGGCTTCTCGGGGCCGCTCCCATGGAAGAATCTCTTCTTCTTCATAGCCAAAATCATCGTCTTCTTCCGCGATATACAAGTTTGAAATACCATCCTTGTAGTATCGGACCACTTTATCGGACTCGCGAACTTTGGCGGGGAAGGGCGATGATGAGACTTCGGGGTGTATCACAAGACGATCTTCGTGGCCGGATTCGACGGCTTGTCGGAAACTGTGCACAGCAGCGATACTGTTTGAGATACGGGCATATGTATTCATAAGCGCGACCAATTCGGTGCGACGCAATGGTGGGTTGTCGACCTCTTTGGTCTCGTCATATTCGAATAGTACTTTGAGGGCTGTACCGTATCCGTTGACCTGCAGTTTGCCCCATAAGCGGCACTTGTCGCAGCCAACGCAGTCCATCAATCGACTAACATTACGGAAACGATTGCGAAAATCTTCTTTCAAGTCCATCGCATGTTCATCTTGAAACATAACAGCTTCGTCAAAAATCGGTGCGCGGCTATGCAGTTTCTCGGTCAGTGTCAACACCTGCTGCTTGGTGGCCAGGTCTTGCTCAGGGTCGAAGGAACAGAACTTGTATTTCTGCAAGTAATTGTGCAACTTCGCAACGGCGCGTGAGACGAGAGCGTAGTTGAAGTAGAGATTCGAGATACGTTCCGGGTGATTGTGCAAGCGATCTTTGTAGCATTGCACATTCGGGCCCCACTCGTCTGTAGTCTGATTAAGGTATTCCCAGCAGAGATGAGTTGAAATCGAAGCATGCATTCCGCTAATAACGCGGTAAAACACCCGCTTCTCAAGACACTCGTCATCCGGTTGTGGTTGTGGCTGTTCCTTTTGAAGGACATTGCGGAAATCATTGGCAGCTTGAATTTGCATGCCATGTAGGGGAGCCAATTGCGATGATGGAGAGGAGGAGGGTTTCACAAAACAGTTCTCACGATAGATCGCGTCCCATACTTGGTGCGAGCCTTCACCGGCATAACCGGTAAATCGCTCCGGGTTGTCTATCAAACTGACATAGTCCCCTTTCGCCAACGCTCCTTCATCTTCAGGGACACAGTAATCTCGTTCGTCGCATTCATCATCATATTCAAGAACACAGCTCTCGCCAACATTATCACCGAGATCACCTTGTAATGGTCTCGCGCTGGGGCGTTCTTTCTGTTGCTGTTTTCCCGGGTGATGGGCACGCGGTCCTTCGAGTTTACTAAGTTCCTCGATCCGCCATACTGGTGGTAAATCTTCCTCCGAATCAATTGTATTCACCGCACATGCAATATTTCCACATAAACTGCTCTCATCTTCCCAGAATGGGCACACTTTATTGTACAGGTTGAGTCGATAGTATGAGAAAAAGTCGTTGTCGCGAGTCACGGATTTGAGGAGAGGGTGGATTTCACCGTTGAGCGAGTCAATTGTAGCGTAGGACGCACAGGTATCGGAAACGGTAGATTTTGAATCAATCTATAGGCATCACAGTCAGTATGCTAGCACCCGGCGAAGAATTGACAGGGGCTGCTTACAGCGCAGACGTTTGGCGAAAATGGCGATGATTCCTTTTGCTTGTCCACAGCGGCATGAGCCGGTACATTGAGCAAGAATATTGCGAGAAAGAACTTCTTTGCAGAAGACTTCATCTTTGCACTTTCCACCATCTATGGCACGTATGCAGGCAATCAAAGATCGATGATGATGACGCCACAGGCCGAAGGTACTTGTAAGATTGACAAAAGAGCGTAAGACTTTCAACACGCGCAATAGGACAACGCGTAGAGTATATTCAAGCAGCAAAGAACATAACACAAATATATTGGAAGGAAGGAATGAAAGAGCAGGCAATTAAACATAGTCAGCAATGTTGGTGTCGAGCTGCTTACAAAATCTGGCCATCTGTCCTTGTTGCGCAGTGGCGGTCCGATAAAGAGCTGCCAGCCAATCAGAGAGCTGGGTGATAAGAATGTGGGGGCGTGTCATCCGATAAGGAATTCGTCCTCGATGACTCGACGTCCTCTTTCTTTGTTGCTGGCGGATTGAACCAGAGTACGATGGTAATTGATGGTTATTCATCATGGGTTCTAATTACGTGGATCGTTTTCTTCCATCTTCCATAGAGCTTGAAGCCAATTCTTTGAGTATTTGTGAAGTACATGTCTATCGGACGAGTTCGCCCGGACGACCCGGTCTACCAACCGTGCTCAATTAAGAATTCAGGTACGAATAGGCACCACGATCATCTAATCTAGGCAGATAATATAGTCTACGTGGTAAGTAGATTCATCTGCTGACAACGTCGCTGTTGGTCTAGTCATACAGTCGTATTTAGGTTGCGAGGCTTTTCTCCGAACATTGCGTGACACAACATGATCTCTCACACGTGGTATGAAGCTTGATCGGTGAGGATACTCTATTGAAACCTCTAATACATGATCTTTGCAGGTTACCCAGGTTATTATAGTCGAATTGACTGCCGGACTCGATATGTCGATATTGGCACGGAATACTGGTCAGGCCTTGTACCCTAACCCTAAATTAGGGTTGGTGGTGCAGTATCAGTGATATACAGTCACAACACGAAGCATTGTAAGAACGGTCTATATTGCAAAAAATTGACAACTACAGCCTCTCACCCTCAAAGTCATGTCCCTCCCTCATCTCCTTAATCCTCTCCTGCTTACTCCCCGCCAAATCCTGACCAGCCTGTATATCAATATACGGATCCCCCAAAACCTCCTTGAACCCCAGAGTCCTCGCTGCAAACTGAAATATCAACTTCTCCACCTGCACCGCATTCCTACTCAATCCATGATCATCACCATCAAAAAGCTTCAACTCCTTCTTCCCTGCCTGCCCATACGCCTCAAACAGACTCTGCGAACACCGCGTCGATAAACACGTATCCCCCGTCCCATGCAACAACAGTAGCGGTCTAGGACTCAACATCGTGACCCCATCCGTCTTTGCCGTCTGAGACGCAACAGTCGCTACACCCGCAACACGGTTTGGGTCTTCAGCGGCAACCGTGAAACAGGGACTACCGCCAAATGACCATCCGACAAGCACGAAGTGTTTTGAAGAGAATTCGCTGGCGAGATAGTCCATTGCGGCGACTACGTCGGCGCAGCAGTAGGTTGTTTGGGCGGGTTCGCGGTAGTCGAGTCTGATGCAGGGGATGGAGAGGAGCATGGCGAGTTTATCGGCGAGGGAAGGGTATATTCCTTTCCTTTAGGTTAGTTATGCGTAGAAAGGAGAGGGATTTTAGGGATAGGGATGTACCGGCCGGGCCACTGACACCTCCACCCGCACCGCTGATTAATATCACAGCGGAGGCCTTCGCATTATCAACAATGTATTGTCTTGGCTCGTGCAAAATGGCAGGAGCCTCGTGATCCTGCGGATCATAGACTGCGATCCGGACAGGCCGTGCTATAGATGGCTTTACGCCATGTTTCTCGACTTTTGCGGGATGGATGGGGCCTGGGTGCTCAAGGCGTGGGGCGGTTGTAGCCATGATTCTAGACGTGGAAATATGGTGTTTAGGTTGTCGTGGAAGGTTGATGAGGTGGATGCTTTGATGTCTTATTGAACGAAATCCGGCGATTGAGGGGATGAGCTGGAGGGTAGATCGCATGAGATTTCAAGGCTATTTATTTTTGACTTGCTTGAATAATTATATCGTAATTGTCATTATTTGTTCCTTTTCTGAAAAGTTGAAGGTATAGCTTAAAGCGAGTCTGTATATCGCCCCTTACCCTAATATGCTTACACATTGTGATATCACTCTGACGCGCGGGTATCGCAGTCCAAGTCTTACACGGTTTGATCAATTGACAAACATAATTAGACAGAAACTGGATGAATGTTTCGTGTATGCTACGAGACAGAAACTTCCAAGGAAAATATTGGAGAAAATAGGGGGGCATAGTCGCGTGATAAAAATTAGCTGCACATCGGACTTCCGCGACTGGGGTTTTAGGGCATCGTAGCCCTACCTTCCGAAACAGGAAATTCACAAATCATGATGTGGTCTGCAAATTGAACTATGATATGGGTTGTGAAGAATGCTATAAAGGCTCTTAGCTCCCAATATCCTCAATAACTCTGTGAAATTCCTCCTTGAGGAGAGTGACTTTGCTATGGAACTACCTTCCAAACATCATCACCATTCCGAGACGACATCATAAAAATCGCACTTTCGCTCTGTTCTCTCTTCATCAGTCAGATCAGGGCACCGTTCCAAAAAAGTAACAAATGCTCGTTCTGAAGAGCGGCAATAGTCAATAATCGACTGGTAATTGTCTAGTTGAACAGACATAGTAGTATCAGAATATACTAGTAGAAGGTGAGTCAGGCAGAGAAGGGACGGAGAGCGTCTCGGCCGCCTTGTCTCCCGATTTCGGATATTAGATGATTCGATGTCTCCCAATTCCTCATGACTACTTTCGTACTGGGGATTCAGACTGACTGTTCCTTCTTTGTTGCACCAAGTTTCAATTCAAGAAAATATGGTCAGCCTGAATGCAAATCAAGTTCTCGCAGATACTCGGCGTGTTAGTTGCATACGAGTTGTGGTTCACGCTGGTCCTGCAATAGATGGGTCCGAGAATCATTGGTCAATATATCTTCTCCTTCAGTCCAGTGGATCGGTAGTGTGAATATGGTTACAGATTATGGAGAGATAGAGGGGCGTCTTGAGTGGTCAGACCTCGTATATATCCTCACAGCTTCCGCGATACAGCAACGGGATTTTCCGGTCACTATGGCTATTGAGGTTCGACGTGTCGCTAATACAATTTACCGAAATTCTCATCACCAATATCAGTTCTCTGGTGGGCGATCTGGCTATTGATTCTGAGTGTAATTATGAGACTATTGAAATTGATAGGTTATTGCCAGTAATGAGACTCTTGCATGAAACTTGAATATTACGACATGATCACGCCAGGATGTTGACTCGAGTCGAATACATTTCACTCCATAGTCCTTTATAAATTTATTGATAACATCACCCGAGGCATCGGTGTCTTCTCCTTTAACACTACAATAATTTCCTATTTAGGAAATCTAGGGCTAATGTGTTTCCGCATTCGGCGCATTGTGGAAAGCAACGGAAAGTAACCGCTTATGACAATACCTACAGATAAGCATTATTTATCACCTGGTTAGACATAATATTGCCGGTCCGAGCTAATTTCTCTTGGCCCTTTTGCTGGTCGATGGTGTGGGATGTGCACCGTTTGACAACATCGTGTTAACGCGAAATATGAGTGTCGGGGAACAGCCCGCGTTTCTCTTCATTTTGGGCATGTAGCTGAACATCAAAGCTATCACGTCAATGGTATCATCGAGCGGTATGTTGACGGCATTATGCCGTGAATTGGGGCATTCAACAATGATAAGGACTGCGACCAGTCATTCCAGCATTTCTTGAACGCATGGTCTATAGATTACAGAAAACTTCAATTCTGTAGCACTTCAAGTATTTTACAATCAGTAATTATTATTTAAGCAGGATATATATGTCGCCAGACCCAACATTGGACCCGAAACAGCCCGTCGGCATGGCTATTCTACAAGGCAAGGCTACTGAGGCGGCTAATATGGATACAAGTCGGATGGAACCAAATAGAGAATCCTTCTCAATGCATTCGACAAAAAGGGAGCCCGTCATATCAGTTATAGAAAGATCAACTGACTAGAAAAATCCATCACATGTAATATCCAAGAGACTCTCTGATCAGCTTATCTGTCAAACAGCATTGGCCAATGGCAAAATCCCGAGGATGAGAGTTCCCAGAAGAATAGACTGGAGAAGTGGACTGGCCTTGCTAAACTTTTGGATAAAGGGATATACTGTAATTCACTGGATATCCATGTTAACACTTTGTAATGGCTACTCCAAAGCTTAGGTATTTAGGGTACAACAATGCCCTAACAGCACATTGACTCCGGAGATAGATGAATGTCGATTCATTGAACTTGAGAGCAATAGATGTCCTCTTGGCCCAGGTGACCAAAACAGTTCAATAGATATCAGATAGGGCTTCTTTAATCTGACCACATCAAATACATGCAATCCAAACGCTTCTTAGCTACTCAGCAGCAAATCCACTTCTTCGCTCTGGTATATGCATCATGTATATTCTCCGACTAGGAATTTAGACTTCTTTGCCAACTTCTTGAAACCGCATCTTATGATGATTCGGCCAATTACGAATAGGCATCCAACTCATCTCTAGATACATTAAACCAAATTTTTGTCATGAATTATGTGTTGAAGTTGCGAAGGAAGGCAAGAATAGTTAACCATATGGATCGTATGTTATGTCATCTTGACATTGCTGTTCGACTAGGTTCTCTTGTACATTCATCTGATCTGGCATGAAGAATGACATTGTTGGAGTCATCTATCCCGACTCTATGACATCGTTAATTGCAGGAGTTGACTCTTCTTCTTGGCCACAGCAGATGATACTCGTGAATATCCTTTTATGAATCATAAGTATCTGACTCAAATTGACAATCATTGAGTCAAACCCTTCCATAAAGAGGCATCATGGCTGCTTCCCGAGCTCCAAGAATTTCTCCCTTCAAAGATCATTCCCCCATTTTCGGCCCCTTCAAAATTCTGATAGCTTCTCAATACCACCTTTGAAATCATGACATCCACAACCCAGACCTCCTCTAAGAATACTCCAAAATACCGTTGGTAGATACAAAACACTAAACCGCGAGATGGGACGGATATACCTGAGTTGTTGGAAAAGTACCCTTACGGTCAAATAAAACAGGTAGTTATAGCAAACGGAACACAAGCAGTGCCAGTGGGACAAGTCAATGGAATCCCGGTCAAATGGCAGCTGATGAAAGACAATGTCAAGATTAAGTTTCCTGAACTGGCCCCTCAACGTTTTTCCATCAAAATGTTTCCTGGAGGCTCGGAGGTTCCTCTAATCGAATGGATTACTGTCAGGGAAGGACAAACTCCGGGAATTGCATTGGCCCTTCTTCTCGGGGATCGATATACTTTCAGTGCTACAATCAATGCGCAGTACTATGCTGAAAGTCCTGGGTACTACCGCATTCAGATTTCCCGATTTAGCGCCGATCTACAACTCGGCGATAATGGCAGCAATGATTCCATTGAAGGTGAAGCCTGGATCAGGGTGAGCGCCGAGGATGAGTGACGGTGTACTACTTCTGAAGCTCCCACGCTGGCTTCAAGGCTCCAATGGGAAAGCCAGTTGGCGAGCCTCATGACACGACTTTCTTCTATCTACACATTCCCAGGATTTGCTAGATGCTCATAACCGAACAACTTGTACAGGTTTAGATCTTGACTAGATATAGAAGTATCCGGGTTTGTCAAGTATCCAAGCAATGCCATGTCGTCAACTTCGGAAGACCCAAAGCTTGGACTCAACAAGAGACACAAGCCTTGGTAGTAAGTAGACCTCGGATGACTCAACTCCACGGACGGAATCCTAATTTAGCTAGGTAATAATCGATGTTCATAGTTCCCTATCTGCCAGAATGGATGGGTAGATAATACATGGTACAGTGTCAGATTCTGGCAACATCCATTGAAGCGTATAGACTCTAGCTACTCGTGCAATCAATCATACATTGGCTAGGGATTGTTGTCCATGAGGTTTACAGCACATGCAGAAATGACATGTGTCCAAGTGTTAATGCTGATACAAGAACTTCCATGTGACAACACCGGTATATTAGCTCAATCGCTACAGAGTACTGCAAACAATATATTACATTCTACCGCAGACTCTAGGTTATCATTGGCTGAAATATGGTTTAGATCGATCTTGGAACCAGATCCAACCTCAAACTAAATTAGGGCGATATGCAAACTCTTGATTGGCTGATCAGCTGGGATATCCACAACTCTTGTAGTTCGGCGGGGCATTGAGATGTGTTGATTCTGTGGAGGGGTGACAAACGACTGTTATCTTTCATCAGCATAATTCAACTGTTATATAGGCGATTTTTAAGGCTTCGTTTGCAGACAAGATCTTGTGGTGTTTCAGTTTTTGGACACAATTTCCAAGACCATACGAGAATACCTAGGTAAAAATGTCGAGTGAAAGTCCAGGTGAGTCATGCTATAGATAATATGAGTCAATTGGTGACTCGGGTCATTCCATAACCGCGATGATTTTTGAGACCATTCATAAATGATGGTCTCAATTGTATCTAAGATATTAACCATTTAATCACATCAATTGATTGATATATACTTGCGCCTTATAGAACCCCCCGTCCATTGGTCCATCGCCCTCTTCCCAGGCTTCCAAGCCCTCGACGCATTTGGACCCCTCGATATCCTCAACTTAGTAGCCCGCTACAAAAAAGTCGAACTATCAATTATCGCCGCCACTCTCGACCCCGTCTCAACCGACGTTGCTCCACTCTTCCCCGACAAACAAGATGTCTGGAATCCCGCCGGATCCAATATCGGACAAGCAGTTGTACCAACACATACCTTCGATAACCCACCTGAGAAAATCGAAGTATTACTCGTGCCTGGTGGAGGCGGTACGCGCAGCGAAGCATCCTCAGCACCCGTGATTGAGTTTATTGGGAAGATATATCCCTCCCTCCGATACTTGCTCACGGTATGTACGGGCTCAGGCCTTGCTGCTAGAGCGGGAGTGCTGGATGGCAAGCGAGCGACGAGTAACAAGCGTGCTTGGAATGAGGTTATTGCTCTGCGCGACGAGCCTACATGGATTCGACGAGCTCGCTGGGTTGCGGAGGGAAATATTTGGAGTTCGTCGGGAATTAGTGCGGGCATGGATATGATGTTTGCATATGTCGAGTATGTTTGGGGAAAGGAGTTTGCGAATGTTGTGTCAAAGAGGATGGAGTATGTCCGGAATGAGGATTGGGATAATGATCCTTTTGCTTAGTCGATCATTTCATGGAAATAAAACTGATATAAGCTATTCACAATAATCTGTGTATGAAATTGATTCCTACAAATAATATAAGACTATTTACAGAACGAGAATACATTATAATCCAATTTTCAAGTTCCGCCCCCGAACAGATGCAAACAGCTCCTCCTGGGGGAATTTCGCGGTCAATCATCCCTTGCTCACAGAAAAACGAAACGGACACTTCAGTCTTCCTATAGGGCAACACCACATAGCCACAAATAATATCCAAGTAACTTCTTCACATGATTAAGATATGATGGAAGGAATAGTATAGCGTATTGAAGCGCATCAGAAACTCGCAACTTCCTCGATGTCCTATCCTTAGATTCATTCAAAGGGTGGAACACACTGCTTGGCACAAAGAAGTATCTTTCTGTAACCGACATTCGGTTAATCTTTAAAGCCTGGAATAGACATGTCCCAAGAATGGTCAATCGCAGTAAGGATCAGTATCCGATGAAATTTAATACATGTAACGGTTGCAGTTGAGCTGCTTCAGAAGTTTCTAGACAGCTTCTATAGTCGAGGAAACAATAGATGATACCAAGCAACAAGTTAATTCCCAAGATTCCTAGCGCTCCAAAAATTCGCTTTCGTATGAACAGGTAACGGTTGAGGTTGTATCTTCAGCTTCCGGTACATGGCCTCAATATTATTCCTTATTTCGACCACCTTTGATGGTCTCTCATCGTCAGAGCTGTAATCAGAGCATGTTTCCTCCGCTGAAGCATAAAACACAACGTCGAGTTTGGCAGTCATATTTCTCATCTTCTCCATTCTGATCCATTCTCGTTTAAGTAGATCACTCATTCGCCGCCAGGCAAATTCAGTCACCCATCCAGAATAACGACTCCATTCACCAAATAGGACCAGCTCAAAGAATTCACCCATCCTCAGACCGTCACTGTCAACCTTCATAGAGAGTAAGCATTGAGAAGATACTGCATAGGGCAATCTCTCAACAGCAAGAGACACTCACGTGGATTTCATAGTATTCACAATAGTCTGTAAACATAGCATTAATAGTCCTAAACATTCCTACCACTAATACGGGAGGTTGCTGGACGAGCATACGACGCCAACTTGCTTCTGACCGGATGTATGCTTCAAGTTTCCCCGGCTTTTTAATCATATCTAGACTCGGTAATAATAATGAGGACGATTTGGATTTTCCAAAAAATGAAGGGAATCGCTGCACAAGCAGTGGGTTTTGAACCTTTTCGGTAGAGTATTCGTCGGGGATGAAGAACAATGCTTTTTGGAGGGAAGGCGACTCATGAATTACCCCTCTCCAGAGACGACATGTCCGCTGAGCGGCTGTGAGTAATGTTTGAGGATCTAAATGTGAAAGAATTGACTCCAGAACTTCAGGAGTTGAGAGACACTTGCTTCGAGCACTGTAAGTTGTCGCCATTACGCAGACCCCAATGTTTGGATAGATGTTGTTCGCTTGGTTTCAGAGATGATAGGATTATGATACGGCTACTCCGGTTATAAAGTTGCGTAAACCCTGGAAGTTGCCAAGGAATCTGCTTATGTATTTACGTACATGAATATAACAATAACGTCATGCAAACTTGCACTATTCGTTTTCTATGAGTGCATGTGCTAGCCCGGTAGTCCTTTCAAGCCTACAATGTACATGTTTCGGTTTCGATCGATTGCAATCAAAATTCTTCAGAATTCGATGAAACTTCTTTGCAAGCCCCCATACCCTTAGCCTTCCCAATGTTCGAAGAGCGAGCTGCTTTAGGGCCGGGAAGTTATTCGCGTTGCAAATGTCATGGGTTGACTCCAACTGCGCAGGAGCCCCTTGCTGTATCCATCATTTTATCTGGCTATGGGAATTTGCCGATTGAAACCGTTGCAATGGCGACTCATCTAATTTCACTGATGGGACCGAGCCTGGTAGAGGCGGTTGAATCTGGTCAAATGAAAAGAAAAAAAAATCACAAACTCATCTCATATACGGGGACTTGTAAAAATTCTCTTTATTGACTGTAGTTAACTTAGGATGCCCGAGAGACAAGTTCAATCAAGGTCATATACTCGGCAAATGAACTTCACTGTACCATTTCTTGCCTTTTCATGGGGTTTGAATACCATATCTCAGTGCAACGGTAATGGAATGACCAAGAGTCACTCTGCTCCTTTGGATGATGCTATTTCACATGATCGACGGGCTATTTCTCATCAATGTTCCTCCAGGCTTTGAGTTCATTCGCCAAGGACAACAAGACGACGGTGGTCTAATGCATTCTGGGTCTTGTTGGTTCATGAGCTAAGGGAAACCTTCCATGTATCAAGTGTCTCAACATCTAGCTGAAAAATCAACCGACAAGTACAGTTCATTGTATTGCTCGAATTATTATGTCGTCTTTCCCAGAAGATTTCATTTTTCTTCTTAACGGCATTGGCTGAGTCTCAGCTTCTGAGCAAAAGAAATTGAAAAGGCTCTATGTGACACTTTGTTATTGTACGCCCAGCTAAAAGTAGCACGAAGGACTTTTTGCAGCGAAAAAGTGCCTCGTAATATCACTCGCTCTAACTTGAACCTAACAGAGAGGGGACATATATACAAAAGAGATTCCAGGAGCGCCATGGGAAGTATCAAGAACAACCCTACTAAGATTGCCGTCATCGTGTGGCTTCCTATCATGCTTTCTCGGTATCAGACTCGGGAGGTCTTTTTGCTGCCTGCTTGTATACGAAACCGGGATGACCGATACAAAGAGCGGCAACGGACACAATAATCAGACTAGCCATAAAAAAAGCTGGTGTCAGAATTTGCTTTGAACATGAAACGTAATGGGAGAGAAAGAGACATACACTCCTTCAAGTCCGATGAAAGGTCCTTGTTCTTGAATCAAGGGTCCAGAATATCCATCGCTCAATTCAGCGATACGATAAACACACCTGGTATAGATACACAAGGTCGCAAGTGCTAAGCACACCAAGAACGCCTTGTATCTAGATTCGGTAAGCCGGTTATGAACTGCACCTGTCTTCAAATCGCGCATGTATGACCGTGCGTAATCAACCGACAAGACGATGAAGACTGTTAGCGAGAGGACCTGGAAGGAGAGACCGGCCAGGGAGATATCGACGCCGTTTTGAGACGAGCCGTTGCTGGTAGAAGACATGGCGCCGCCGACGGCCTGTAGAATGAGCGAGACTATGTCGCAGATGATGAAGATGATGTAATATGATTTGGGTGAGAATCGTGATTTTGCACCGAGCTGATGAATTCTTCAGGTTTATATGTATGAGCCCGAATTCAGGTCGATAGAATGGGCAGGAGCACTCACGATGTGTATAAGGTCAAGTAAATAGACGCGGTGAAGAAGACGGGAGCGAGAGTAATGCAGACTTGAATGATCATAGCTGTAAACAGGGGTATTCAAGCATCATCCCCTTCCAAAGCAAAAAGAAACTCACCAATCTGCATGATGAAACCCTCAAAATCGAAAACATCTTTCCACATCATGACACGCCCTCCGTAGCCAATCATCTCGACTGCGCAGCCGCACAGCATGCAAATTGTAAAGGACCAGGTTCGCCATTTGGCGCCGAGGATGGCATGAACAATGAGTCCAACGCCAAACAGTGCGATAAAAGCACTATTCGCTGCTAGAGAAGGCCGGTATTTGAAGATACTCTGGTCTATACTGCAGGTTTCCGGAGTACACGAGTCAAAGGCAGACATCTTGAAGACGATCGGTGGACTGTTTATTGGGCTTCTCTAGGGCTGATCTTTTTCGAATACTGAGTCAGTATTGATATATATCCTACACGAAGAGAATGAAACCTGGAAATATGGTCTTTTGTCACTGAACTTAAAGATATTCATCAGAGGACTCTGCAGACAGGCCGATTGCTGGAGCCTAGAGTTTGCTACATTGTTAGACCTCGTATAGAACGTGAATGACGTCTCGTCGAACGCGCCGGCCTAACCCTAGCCCGACTCGCACGTAAGAAAGAAACCAAGGGAGAGTTTTGTGCCCATTTTTAGACTCGGAAAAGGTCCAGACAGTCCGAATAAATCACAGTTCACATATACACATTTCGAAGTGGGCGCATTTTGCTTGGCCTTTCAACTACACGATCGGAATACGTTGCGACTCTGGGGGATGTTTTTGGAAGACTACGGCCGAAGGAGAATATTCCAACCCGAAGGCCGTAGAAAGATGCTTCCTGATTGGAGCGATCCCGATTCTTCTTGATTTTACTTCGCGATCTGGGATTGTCTAATTCTGCTTACTCATATTTAAGAAACAGGCTGAGAGAAATAATGGGGCACACCCGTGTGAATATTTCCTAATGGAGAATCACGTCGACTTTGCTAGTTGAATGCTCCCGATTTACTCACAAAACTGGTAGTTAACGCGCGCCTAGAGCCAGAATAAACCCCTTGAAACATGAGCTCTAATCGGCCAGGTTTTTCGTTAGGCTTAGGTCCCTGTCTCTGAGACTTGATTCAACGGTCAAGCGACTCAAGCATAATGCGCCGAAGAACCCCAACATAAAGAATACTTCCTGATTGGAAATCTATTAGGATGCATGATTTGAGGCCTTGCACCAGTCAAACAAATAAGATCATCGTTCCATCCAGGCATTCTTAGGGGTTGTGTCCCGATCGTTTACCTCTGCATCATCTAGTCGACGACAAAGGTACAACAAGGCAGGATCCCAATTTATAACTATCAATCAATCCAAGCTTCTAGAAACCTACTATATTGGGCAAACTTAATGGAGATCCTTCCGGTTTCCAACCGGAAAGCGGAGTATCCTGAATGCCCTGTTATTAGGGCTAGACAGCTCCTTTCGGGCCTTCTACGAACAATGTAGAACTTTGTCCAAGGAATACGCAGAGAAGTTGTCACTATAGAAATGAGCTTTAGTGCCGATACTTGTCCCGGTATTGTTTACCGGTACTCCTGTGCGTTAATATTTTAGTGAATTAGAAACATTACAAAGTCTCAGCTATATGGATTATCCCACTGTCAATTCCGAATTCGTTATTTTACAGTACATGCGAACCAAAGCTGTTGAGAGCGAATAGTGAACTACCACCAGAACCAGTATGACTGCCTAAATTCCGAGTTATACTCAGACAAACACTGTCTTTCATGTCCCCGCCGCCAATTCTCCCGGTCGTGCGATGGAACTGGCACTAAATTGTCGAGTTTCCACTGTGCAATGTCTTTCAGGACTTTGGCTGACAGAGGCCATGCTCTTTCAACCTGTGAATTGTAGTAATTGTCGGAGGATGTAAAGATGGAGTCGAGAGAAGAATCGCCAAGGGCTTCCTGTATAGTGCTGGAGACGCAATTCATGTAAGCAACCTCGATTGAAGGATCAATAGACGATCTTTGAGGTTTTAGATCCTGGCTTAGAAGCCCCACATAATCGGCATACCACATAAGATCATAATCGTACGTCTCTTCGGGAGCGGGTTCTATTGACCGATCGTTCCAATAAATCATCAAATTCCAAAGTGCACGGTCGACTCGACATCTCTCGACGTAGGGCGGTGGCCACCACGCTGCTGGTTCAAAGGTAACGCCTGGACCGGAATGATCCTCTTCTCTCTGATTATTTTCTCCCTTCTCTTCCACCTTGGAAGTAGGAAGTCTCAACTCATGAATACTCTGCAGCAGACTTGCCAAGCATAAATATTGCAGATTCTGGATCCGGTCAACTATTGACAACAGGTAACGAGGTCCCGGTGCTCCAGCTATAAATCCCCATGATGACAAGAAAGGGGATGTCAAGACATTCCTGTCCAAAGACCTAAACTTTCTACCAGCATTTTAAACGTCATTCTTTTTGCCAGCACACGGCATGCCCCTTATTAGGGCTATCCCAGGGAATATTAAATACCCCCAGGATAGCGACCATGCGAGCCAAGTGCCTCAAGTCCGGGATTGAGCGTTCAATGGCATCATCTAGAATCCGAACTGGGGTCGAGTTCCATTGCTGCGCTGGCTTTTGCGGATGCACGTGTGAAGTTGTAAATTGAGGGGAGGTCTGGGGCTTGTCGGAGGATGATGACAAGTATTTCCAGCGGCAAGAGGGAAAATGCGCTGCACATTTTGCTGCATCTATCTATGTAGTTTCAGAGAGGAGGGGCTTATCGACATACTGGAGTGTCCAACAGCGACAGCTGATATATTGATGCGAGCCGTTGTTGCCTTGTAGGCAAACCACCCACAGGTTTCTACCTGGGCATCACGGGTATACCGTCATCCTTGGATCTGATCAGTAGATGCTATCAGGATTAAGGGAAAGCTGCCTATTCACGAAGCCTAATAGGCTGACAAACAATCGCACGGGCTCTTCATCGCATATCGGTCATGATAATCTCTAAACACAATCGGGTGCTGAGAGTATCTGCAGTCTGCACAGGGTCGATCATATCCGGAGTCACGGTATCCCCGCGGTGGTCGGCAGAGGTGGAACGTCAAAGAAGAACTGCGTAATTTCGACCCCGCCTTATCTCACTTCTGTACGACCATCTCTTTTTTTTTCTTCAATATTCATTTCTTTCTCTCATCATCTTCTTCTTCATCAATTCAATCGCACAACAACAACGCTCATCAGACAAAATGACCTCCCACGCCCCCGGTTCCTGCTGCTACAAAGGCGTCAAGCATGAGGGGCAGGCCGTCGGCAGTATCTCCACCGTCAAGGACTTTGAGGTCTACACCTCTTACCCCGAGAACAAATCCACCGACTATGCCGTGTTGATGTACGTATCTCCCCTTTCGTTTGAATGATTCCCGATTTCTCCGACCGCAATTGGTGCTGTTGTCTAATGTTGCGACGATGATCCAGTCTCACCGACGTCATCGGCCACAAGTTCAACAACGCCCAGCTTATCGCGGACCAGTTCGCTGCCAACGGCTTCTTCGTGTTCATGCCCGATCTTTTCCATGGCGATCCAGTTCAATTGAACCGTGGCGCCGACTTTGATTTCGGAAAGTGGGTGCAGGGTCATGGACCGGCGACCGTTGATCCTATCGTCGAAGCCAGCATCACCGAGTTGCGCGAGAAGTACAAGGTGAAGGTACATCCCCCCTTTCCCACCGCATATTGGATGAATTCACTGATCGAATGGGTCAGAAAATCGCCGCCGTCGGCTACTGCTTCGGCGCCAAATACGTCGTCCGCCATCTCCACCCCAAACAAAACAAAATCGACGTCGGCTACGCCGCTCATCCATCTTTCGTCGAAGCCGACGAACTCAAGGCCATCGGCGGTCCCTTCAGTATCTCTGCCGCCGAGACCGACACAATCTTCCCCGCTGAGAAGCGTCACGAATCGGAAATCATCCTCAAGGAGACCGGTCTCCCCTACCAGATCAACTTGTACAGTGGCGTCGAGCACGGTTTCGCGGTGCGGGCCGAATTGAGTAACAAGGTCGCCAAGTATGCAAAGGAGAATGCTTTCTTGCAGGCTTTGGCGTGGTTCGAAGAGCATCTTAAGAATTGACCCGTCGCGAAACCGGCGCTGTGAAAGGGACGGCTTCTGTATGTAGGCATGCGGATAGCGATGGAGACATCTCGGACTGTACTTACAATATGAAATCTATATAGTATTTCAAAATCGAACGATCATAAAGTTAAAGTAGATACGTTCTTCTGTGCTAGAAAGTAGGCGAATCTTTTGGTACAGTGGAATCCAACAGATACGAAGCACCGGACAGTATAAATAACCCTTAGGGTTATGCGGTGGAGCGACACATAGTGTCGGTATGAGGTCACGCTGCCTTATAAACTACTCTAGTCTTGGCCAGCTCTAGATTTCCGATTTAACACCGAAATCTTGCCGAGGTATCCGCAAGCTTCAAAAACCGACCCGACCACAGCACAATTCAGCCAATCAAGACAGAAATAAAGGCAATAGTCTTTAGGGATAAATGAAGCGTTCAATGACAGGCTTTTATGGCGGTGTGTGTGTGTACCCACTCAACGGGATGTTGTGAAACTAAACGAGCGCGAACATATCCTCCGGCGATTGCTCGGCGAGGCTATCGCCGAGACACGAATGGGCTTCCGTGGAAGTCGTTCAGCCTGCCATCTCGTGACTTCCTTCATGACAATCTGTTCTTGTCTGCTGGCTCATACTAAGCGACTACGTACGTACTCGGCGGCTGATCAGGCCAGAGCCTCTCCCTTTCCTCCCGCCATCTCCCTCTTTTCTCTCCCAGTCATACGATATTCACCACCGACACTGGAAGACACCTGAAATGACATGCGAGAAACAGCAATAATCATGGCTTCGTCTACAGAATCTGACAACCACTCTTCTCCCGACTCACGAGCAAAAACAAAATCCGGCGCAAACAGGAAACTGCGAATCCCCAAAGCCTGTTACCCTTGCTACAAGCGAAAAGTCAAATGTGACCGCAAGTCTCCTTGCTCGCTATGTGTGAAGAGGGGTTATGCCCATCTGTGCACCTTTACACATCCACCGACAGCGACGAAAGAGAGATCATCTAGTCGAGGAACTCGCCAGCATCATGAGACCAGCATGAACGACAACAGTCACGGCTGTTGCAGCAGCAAGAAAGAATCCCCCGCCAAGACAGAAATTAACGGGAACTTTATCGTTACTGATGGCGGGAACGTACTCATTGATCCGCAGGAATGGCAGAGTATACAGGATAAACTCGCCGTATTGAGCCAGAGTATGCATTCTCTACGCTCCCGACTGGAAATAGCGTCCACACCACCACCAGCACCGCCATCATCGACATCGCCATCATCCAATCTATCATCTCTCGACGAAAGAAATAATCTTCATGCATCGCCAATTACAACACCCACATCACCACTTACACCTATCGATGAGGAAAAAGCCGGCGAAGGGGTGCGTACTCGAAACTCTCTGGGAGGGTCTCCAGTTCACTGCGGCTCAGATTCAATCACTGCTTTCTTACTAGAGAAGCCGCTTCAGAGAGCTATCTTTGGCGAGGATAGTGTCCTGTCGCAATTGGCACTTGATAATCAGTCGGCGACGTATCCATTTTTGGACCTGTGGTCGTCGAATATTACTTCGTATAGCAATGAGTCTGTCTGTGCGGCGCTTCCTGATGATAGTGTTTGCCGAAGGTGCCTCAACCCACTGCTGTTCATCTAACACGATAGCTAACTTTCTCGTCAGACTATTGCGATCTTATCACGACGTCCGTTTGACACTATACCCGGTCATAGCCGACTTTGACCGCTTCCAGAAAGATGTCCATACTTTTCTCGAAACCAGAGCTTTGCATGGTTTATGTGCGAATAATCCGATGGCCGCTTCAGCAGCGCCTTATGGTTTCAGCATCTCCTTTATAGGGATTCTGTTTGCTATACTTGCGTCCGGATGTCAGGTATCGGACTTTTCGAGGAAGGAAAGGACGTCGATGTGTCAATTATATGGTAGGTTTGCATTGCAACTATGTTAAGATAGAATGCTAACAATCGGTCAGTATCGTGTGCATACCAATGTCTTCGGAATGGAAATTTCCTGTCTCAGCCGAGTATGGAGGCTATTCAGACGTTGTTGATTATTGGGGATGTCCTTTCGTATAACATGAACCCAGGTATCGCCTATGTGACATTTGGTAGGTTAACCCTGTATATCACTGATATTGCACCCAAGCTAACAATTCAGGCGTCGCTCAACGCATGGCATTGACTCTAGGACTTCACGCCGAATCCTTCCTATTCAGAGACCAGGATGCCAACAGACGGCAAGAATTATGGTAACTCCGCTCACCTTTGATCTTATCAACCCATCTAACTTGAACAGGTGGTCCATGGCCTGGCAAGACAGCCACTTCGGTCTGTCCTACGACCGCCCCATCGAAACACTCGCACCAAGCCCCCAAATTCCACGAGCGGTCGACTCCCGCCCTGGAAATAGAGCTTACTTTGAAACAATGTGCTCCGTCATCTCGCTCATTCTTCAGCTTCTCCGCGAAGAAATCCTCGAAGGCAACAAGATCAGCGACCACACCATTCCCGCCTACAAAGTGGAACTGGACAAAATCTTGGCTGATGCAGCGCCTCACCTCAGGAGTGAGGATTATTGCTTCACGCTTAGAGATCACATTCAGCGATTGACTCTAAAACTGCGATCTTCTTATCTAGTGTCCGAGATTTGTCGACGATCACTAAAAAAGTCCTCAACCGGAAACGGCAAGAAAGCCCTAGCACCACATCTATGTCAAGAATGCATCGACAGTCTCCTAAGCACCATCGAAGCCTTCATCGAAATCCACCAAATCATCCCTCACGGCTCGAGATCGTGGATTCATCTACACAGCGCCATCAGCGCCGCATTTTTGTTGTCCGTCGACGAAGGCGCCCAAACCGAGCCGAGTGTATGGGCCATCCTCGAGAAACTCGAACACGTCTTTTCCGATTTGACCTCTGCCGCTAGTTACAATGGTCATCACAATTCGGACAAGGTGACTCACAGTCCCGACTCAATGGCTCGTGACTGGTCACCGCCACCACACTTTTCGAGTTCGCATCAGTCCACGATTAATCATAACACACCCGCACCACCAGCGATGGGCGATTTGTTCTCGATGGATAACTGGCGCTCTTTCGGACAGACGTTTATGCTTTCGGACTTTCCCTTGAGCGCAGACTCGATGATGATGGGCGGCGGCGCAAGCAAAGGATTCGGAATGTCGAATGACTTTTCGCAGTCTATGCCCATGGCGGCGGAAGAGGATGGTGGCGTGGAGTTTCTCATGGGTACGTTGAATAGTTTGAGGAAGATCAATGCGGGTTTTAGGGCGCAGAAGGCTGAAGCGAAGAGAAATAATGCGGTTGTGGGTGTGGAGAAGAAACCTGCTGGGTCGTCGTGTTGTATGAGTCGGAGTCGGGAGGGGACGACAGCGAGATGTCATTGATTATTCGTTTATATTGTGTAGGTAGTGCTCAATTGATACATGCATATTGAGTCGATTATAATATCATGAAAGTAATATATGTATTCAACTAGGTATCTATCATCAACAGCCATAATTCAGTCAAAACATGCTATCAAATCTAACAATTCCCTCAACCCAACCTTGGAAAAGACTAGTGATCCTTCAACATCTGCGAAAAACACTCAATAACAGCCCGCGACGTCTCCAACTGATACTTCATCTTGTCCACCTGCTGCTTTAGCTGCAAGTTGTCGGCTTCTAAATCGTTGATTTCGGTCGTGTGTGACTCGCGTTCCCGCATTAGTTCGGCGAGGGCAGCCATACCCGGTTGCTGCTCAAATCCACTAGTAACATTGGCAGTGGCAGAAGATGGGATAATCTGCATTTCTTTCCCTGGTAGTTGGGTTTTCTCGAGCTTCTGACGCAAATCTGCATTCGCGGACTCCAACTCTAACACGCGCTGTTCCAACGCCGCTGTTTTGGCCGTTTGCCAAAGATCATTACTCTGATTCAACGACGAGCTCACAGACGCGGAGAGAGACTGCGCTTTCTCCATCCTCCTATGCCCAACCGACGCGTTCGACCCCGCCGATGATGACACAGACGGCGAAGCAGAGCGACTATGACCCGCCCACGTCGCCTGCGCAAGTTTGTGTCTTAACTCAATCACATTATTTAGATCGTCATCACGGAGTTTGCGTAGCGCTTCGTGTTGTCTGCGTTCTTGGGCGAGGAGGGTACGCACTTTTATTAGGTTTGAGACGTCTTCGTCTCGTAGCGAGAAAAGGGATTCGCGGTTTGAGTGCAAAGTGGCGATTTGGGATTCGAGGCTGTGCAGCCGGGTTTGGAGGGTGGTGTAGTCTGAGGCCATGATTGTGGGGGTTGAGGATTCGAGAATTGTAATTTGGGAGAGGAGGGTGTGCAGTTGTGTTGATAGGGGACCTGTGGAGCCAGTATGCTGCTGAATTGCTGAATTCTGCTGGTTGGTGTTGTGCTCGTTGTGCTCGTTGGGGATGGTGCCAGGTCTAGCTGTCAAAGGTGGACTATCCGGTATTCCGCCTGCATTTCTGGGTTGCTCGATATAATTGAATTCCTGCGCATGGAACGATACAAGCGAATCATGAATCCCGGGCCCGGGCTCATCATCAAGACCATTTACGAATGGCGATTTGAGGTCTACTTCCTCTCCTCCCACGTCAACATCCACACCATCGATGAGAGATGGCGAGTATCGCTCTGCTGAGAGGATGTGTACATGCACCCTCTCCCTCCCTCTTTGGGGAGGTTCAGGGGAATGTCTTGCCGAGAAAGCGGTTGATTCAGATGCTTGGCTGGATACATCGTCTTCTCCATGGTCAGGTGCGACTGAGGACCGGGGCGAGAGGGAGGGGACGGAGTATTGGTATTGATGGTCGGATGACATCGAAGGTAAAGAACGCTGGTGGTGTTTGCCGAGCCACATTTCCGTTGGTTGTGGGTACGTGGTTGGTGCTGGTTCTGAGGTGTGCGACTTGATGGAAAGGGTGCGTAGGTCGAGATTTTTGGCGCTGGTGCGTGGTTGGGGGGAGGTGTGTTGGGCTGTCCACATGTTTGGTTGGATACTTAGGGAATTTGGGAGGGAGAAAGGGTTCGTTGTTAGGCGAGAGAGAAGAGACTCTTGATTATTCTATTATTGCTTCAAATATTTGAAGAATGTCAGATTGAAATTCTACATTGTGATTTATATTTCGATTTTAGAAATGTGACGCCCGAGAGACTCATAGTCTGAGACACTAACAAAATTCTCCAGTGACTTTGCATGAGACGAAGAGCGTCAGAACCGTTTTGAATATTGTTGCGATTCAATAAGACCAGTCCCAAATATTCATGTTAGAATTAAGTAAATTGAAGCTGTTGGTCATTAAAGTGATGACTGTAACACTTGTGTCTCAGGTACCTGAATTCAACCCCCTGTGTATGGCGGCTGAAACCATTCCGGGAGAATGGCAGGTCATTTTGGTCTGGCCCACGTTCCCTTCGTAGAATATCAGGGGATAGCTTGCATTTATTTTTTACATCCTTTAGTTGAAAGAATTTTTGTACACGTCTCGTGAAAATCTGACGCGAAGTTGAAGTTGTGGCCACGGTGTAGCAAAGTAAGATCTCCGGTTAGGGTTTCGGAATGAAAGCCCTTAAGTCACGGATTTGACCGACACTCAACAGTTGTTTGACATCGCACCGCATCCTAACACGAATCTTTCCGTCGATTAAATACATTCGGACTTAGTTCTTGGCTAATTTTTCCACTATCTAAAAGCTCCATTTTGAGGTATCAGGTAAAGATAGCAAGGAGATAGCAAAATCAGAAGAAAGCACTTATCCGAACGACACTTAATGTATTTCACAGGGCAAAGGGTTGTGTACACTACAGGGCTGAAGTATCATATCCACGTCTTGAAGACGACGATACTGAAGATGCCTTTGATGTATATTGCAGTAGAATTGGAGATCTGATGTATGCACCACCGGGGGGTATACACTAGGTATCGGTCCGTTCCGTGTCTTCGGTTCTGTTTTGTCAAATAGTTTAATCAAACCGGACAACCAATCAAAGGTAGATTCAACATATACCGTATGGATAACAACTGTGCTGAAAAATCGGTCTAGGAAAAGTCACTGTATACCCGAGTAATGTTTGGGATCCAACCATGGCTCAATTACTGTACCAAGGTGACAACTGAGTATGCCTATCATCAACAGCAATGCAGAAGTACAGGTTGATCCCCGAGTTATATGGATGAAACAAGGCATCGAAATGCAGATATGTTGATCCTTCGCCCTCCGATGCCGTGGTGGGTTCGTGATATCCTCTGGCCAGGACGATTGACGACCCGTCATCATATGCCATGCCTCTAGAAATTCAGTTAACCGCCATCAATTGGCTACCAGGGATTCCATTTTGGCTCCTAGCAGTCGATCAAGACGGAAAAGACTTTATTAAACCGGTTCTATTGCGGTATGATCAAATAGCAACATACACAGTAAATACAACCCTGATGTACCTTGTGGGATTTCTGGTGAGATTACATGGGCCATTCGACCGTACGACTACAAAATGTTCATTAAGCTTGATTTACGGACGCCCATGGATTTCTATGACATCAATACGATTGACCTCCCTCTTTACTTTGTCAAAGGGATTCCCGCAGTGGCAAGTTCTCAATGTCGCGCTCGCGATGTCTTCAGGCTCCGCCTCCTAGAACACGTTCCACGCCATTACCACCTCGTGGCTGGAGACGAGGTATCCGGCTTGGGGAATTTGTGAATGTGTGGCAATGTCTTTACCCAGATATACTATCATCAAATAGCGGCGCATCAGAATACCCAGGTCTGCCAACTTGCGGATCGCCTGCAAGCACTCATTGTGGACAATGCAAAGCCGAAAGAAGCGATGTGAGAGTGCCCAGGATTCTTGAGATTAGGGGTTCCGATGCCCCAATTATGGTTGGACAGACGTTCAATATCAATGTGTCTGTTGATGGTCCGTTTAATTGTGAAGTGAAGGCTAAATCTGGGGTAAGATGGACGGAAATATATGGATTTCGGCCAGGAAGAGACAATCTCACCTTCTGCTTTACACATAAGGAGACTCTGAATGTAGCCAGTGCTGATATGGAGGTTACGATAGAAGGTCCTTCTACCGATGGAAAGAAAAAAGCATATTAAATGTTATCATTCCTTTATGACGGTATTAACTATATTTTGCGCCAACTGAACCAGATCTTTTGAATAACTTACTAGTTAACATGATAGACGTTTGCAAGGTTCATTGGCACTATCTAGGCCAATCTCCAGTATCCCATTCATCAACCAGTCTCTTGCAATGTATAACTCTTTTTCGACTTGAAAACGCTTCAAAAGGCCGCCAGAGTCAACCACATTTCCTTGCATCTACTGTCGTTATACCTGTCCAATTGCAGTGCATAATAGAGTTTAGTTCGTATTTGACAACAAATTGCTTTTTTCGAGATCGTAGCCTCCGAAATCATTTCGGGAACTGCCTGATCGCCAAGAAAATCTTCCGGGAGTACATGATCAAGTACAGTACCAGGCATTCCAACAAATAGATCAAGTGAGGCAGCGAAATTTGTATGCTAACCATTCGGAAGTAAGCAATGATTTGCAGGCTGTTGGTACAACGAAGCTTCTCCACTGGTTAGCTAGGCCGCCTATAAGGCTACCATTAAGGTCACTCCCTTACCCGGATCCCGAAACAGTACTGGTAGCCTACAGGCCCTAGCACGTTGTGATTTGAATGGGAATCGGGCCTTGGGATTTGTGGACTCAATGTCGTAAGACCATCCTATCACGATAGAGCGGGTGTTATGCGAGCCCTGACTGGACCAGCTGCATGAATGGAACTCACCTCATACATGAACGTACAGCCGATCCACTAGTGAAGCCACTAATATCTTTATTTCCACGTCGGTTGGTGTCCTTGTTGGACTTCTTCGATGCGTTTAGATCAATAAGATATGGCTTATACAGTCGGTAGTAGATCGGTTCCTGCAAGAAATATTAAACCGTAATACTCGAGCCCGCTTCAACAAGCTTTCCTCGAGAAAATCAAGCACAACCATTTGATTAATATCATCACGCCGCATGCTGGGCCAGACACCCACGGACGGTCAGATTCGTGGTCACCGAATTAATTCGCCATGACACCACTCGAAGCTTAACGAAAGAAGAAGGTACCATTCATCAATCTCATATCCATTCGTGCTTTCTATTTCGTATTGGCTCCGCTGTGGCTGCTTGCAACGCTAGGCTGAAATCCAGGTATCTCATTGATGGAGACTCGTGAAAATGCCGACCGATTGAGGTTTAGTCGGCAGGTTAGACAACCTTCTTCCAACTATTTCGAGAATTTGTTTCTCATTCGGCCGATGATCGGGATGAGGCTCGTCTATCGTCAAACTGTCGAAGGTGACCGTGAAGGAAAGGTCGACAGGATTGTCATCGGGGTCAACTGAGAAGACTTGACAAGGGTTAATATCGCGCGACTCAACAACAGAGTGATGAAAACGTCACTTCGATACACAACGAGGCGAATTCGCATTGGCGGGGATGCTTGCTCTCGCGAGAAGCGTTCTTTTGCACCACCGTTGAAAATGGTTCGCCCTCTGTGACCATTTGAGAATCTCGTTAGAAGAAAAACAAAAGATATAAGCAGCGTTTGTTCAAGACAATCCGGTGGAAAGAATAGCTGAAGACAAGCGAGAAGTGCGAAAGGCATGGTCAAAGGAGGTTGTGGAATGTAAGGCTGACAACTAAATATGCATCAAGGCCGACCGCAAGACCGCCACACCTTACCCTAATTTCTATCCCGAAATAGCCTTACACCGAAAACGAGAGTCAGCTCAGGCAGAATTCCTCTTCCATGCTATCAACTACTTTTATTCATTGCTACTCCTTTACAAAAGGATTGGGAATATTTGGCAGCCTGAAGAGTGAGGCGTTGCCTATGCCATCGGACATCCATCTGAAGAGCCGCAATGTGTCATGGAAAGGAAGTCGAGCCGAATAAGCCACTGACAGGACAGATCGGAACAGAACAAGATGGCATGGGCGTGGGGTGGGATTGCACCGAAAGGGAAGACCCCAAGCAGTACAGAACAAGAACGACCACAGTTAGAATGAATGATCAAAGCGCATCAAGAAGAACTTGCCACGCAATGATCACCAAGAGCCTCGCTTGCGGAATTGCCAGGGATGCAGTCACGCCACTGGATGGTATAAACGAAGCGGTCAGAAAAGCTGATGAAAACATCCATGGAGACGTGACTAACACAGAGACAGACAGACCAGACTGGTCAAGATTGAAATCTTGGTCATCCTCGATTTTTCCTTTCGGGAAAGCACTCTGATTTGCCCGGGTGACGCTTTCAACCAACTAGTGAAACCCATGGGCCTCCAATGGGACATCGAGTAGCTTACTAGAGTTTTTTATCAGCAGGGACTATTTCCTCTACATACTGTTCAGCTCCATCAAATTTCGCAAATTTCGCTTATAATGCATCGAGTGAAGGCTAATGCCGAGTAGATTCGACTAAACAGACTACCTGACGCACAGAAAAGGGGCAAGCAGTCTGATTACCTGAAGCAAGTCAACAGAAAGTTCGAATTCGGAAAATGGTGTATGAGCAAAAATAACCTATATATCAGGTACGAAAGAAAAAAAGAAATTCATGGACGTCATTTTTGAGTATTGACTTAGAAACCCAGCAACCAACATCAACGGCGGATATCTCAAATCCCGGTATACTCGTATATGCGCTGTTGCGGCTGCATTAATTATATCCCTCGTCATATTGAGAAGAGCGAACTAATCAAGAGATACGACTCGGAACTTAGGTAACTACCGAATACGCCGCAATCACCATATTTGCCTCTTCTCATTAACACGAGTGGCTGCCGACTAGTCGGACCTTGAGTTGCTCCACAATATGGCATGTATCAAATAGAACAAAGTCTTTGTAAATCTTAACCTCGTCTCTTCTTTCTTTTTCTGCTGTTCGAAGATTTCGTACGTCCCGGATTACGTGGCCAGGTATCCTCTTGAAACTTAATCTCTTTGCAAGACTTTCGGGGGAGCGCTATTGCGAGGTCCGAATGTCGATCTTCATATCTAGAATTCAGAAGAATATCTAAGATAAAGCTATGAGCAGACTTGGCTATAGTTCTTATTATCATCACGCATATTCATGGATGCTTGCAAGACCAATAGGTACCCACCCATGCCAGCGAAAGATAGACAGATCTATCTTCCGGACGAGTCAAATTTGAAACGGAGCAGCTCGATACGTCGGCTGGTACTATGTATTACAGATAGACAGTAGTACACAGTTAATATTATCATAGCCACGTGAGACATCGCTCGTGCCCTGACTCGCGCAAAGGTGAAGATCTTCAGCTGGCTGATAATTTCATTTCCACATATCTACAGGCTTACTCATTTCTTTCGGCTCCAATGACACAATTTGCCACATGCATAAGTCCTTTAGTCGATTTTTGGCCATTATGATCTATCAACTATTGATACTTCCATTTGTTGTACATGAAGGGCGCAACTACTCCGTACTGAGCTTCATTACCGGTTTGCCGGATTGCAAGAGAAGATATACCAAATACATGCCAAATCGGGGAAATCCCAAAATGAGTCATGATACTAGAGGTGGCATGTCACCGTCTACGTAGACGAGTACGTAGAGTATAGGGGATATGGACACCAAGCAGTGCGTATATTCATCCCTAACCAGTTCCCTAGATACTCATCATACGGGAGTAGGTACGGTAATTGGTATACAAAAATTGCTCGGGTATATGTGCCAGCTTCTTATTACCATCTCCACAAATTTATCAAGCTCGGATGTCCATGGATGCCATCCGAAAGACTAACATACTAACATAAGAGCCCAACTTTGAGATCGGATCTATTTTGAGCCCGTACCTGAATTATGCACTCAAATAGCTATACCGCTTCTATACAGATGCATCGGTAGTGATTAGAACGTTTCATATTATTACTTTTGTCCCGAGTGCCGTGTAGACCCAAAGCAGATAAAATCCATTCGAGAAAGCCACACTTGTCCAGGTATCAAGGGTCTGGACAAGCTCGCGGGTCAAGTACAATCAACAAGGGTCTAGGGCCCAAAGGTATGTATAATGCTTATGTCTGTGCGACTCATGCTGCCAGTCTAGTTGCGTGCGCCTCCCTCCGTATGACATGGATGGCATGGATAGCTTCCTCATTGCCCTTCTTACTCTTTTATCATTTTCCCGGTTCATATTGGACCATCTAATCACTTTCTTCTCATTTTTGGTTTCCAGCCCCCTGTACGTTTAATCCATAATGATTAGAATAATTGTACCCAGTTCGTCTACATGCATACATAGCATCTAGATGAAACCAGGTGTGGCTAATACAATAGCTCGCTTCTCGTATAACGAGTGTGTGTTGGTTAGTTTTGGGCAATCGGAATATAGGTTCCATTCAAAGTTTGTAAGCGGTTCTGTCTTCAGAAAAAGAAAAAAATGGCTATCCCATTAGCTTTTGCTCTTTCTGGTCTGAACAGAGGCTAATGTGATTGACATTGCTGCCTACGCGCAGCTCTATGCTAGTTTATGGAGTTGGTCCCTGATATAGAACGGACGGGGTGATCCGAGTCCAAAATAATTTCCGATACGCTGATCGAAAGGCGCAAAATGGCACCTCCCAGAGTGGAGACAATCTTCAAGCGAAAAGAAATCTAGAAAGTCTTCTCGAAGTTCGATATCGATTCTTGATTTCTTTCGCCGTGTCAAACAAGAAAAGGAGGTTCCAGTCACTGGGCGGATGGGAAGGGGTATAAATAGGGATCTCATTCCATGAGTACAACCATCTTTCCACGCCAAACAGAGCAAAAGAGAAGACCTTCCCAAAAGACAAGATACGACTATCCAGACACCACACTCTCCCCTTCGCCAGCACAAAAGACTCTAATATACGCTTTCCATCCGATTTTTTGTCCCTACGTTCATCATGTCGATTGAAAACAAGCAGGAAGTGAAGAAGTCCCACCAGAGGTAGGTCTACACCAAGGAAGGTCATTCATGATCTCTAATCTGTCTTCTAGTAGCAACGAGCATCGTACGGGATCGGCGGTTGCAGAGCCGGATACGTGAGTCGGACTTTGTACTTCTGTCATCTGAACAAGGACTGATTTGTGTCCTCAGTGAAAACTATCAGGATCCCGACCGTGTCGAAAACGATGCCACAATCCCTGGTTTTGGACCAGACTCCACTCAGGATCTGTTAGGTGTGGGAGCTAAATTATTGGATGAGGTCCAGAACATGGATCCCATCTTGAAGATCGAGCGAGTGGTGGGTAGTCCGGCCATGAAAGAGTCGACTGTCGTTGCCGTGGACTAACGATCGATCCTCGTGATGGATAGATTTAGGGGAGTGAGTTCAATTCAGCGGTACTCCTCTAGGCGCCTCGAACAGAATCGAATCACCTTCTATCCGTGATTAAGAAGACCCCGCCGCTTCGATAACAACTCAGGGTGGCATTTTGATGTGATGCTGGGCTTTCAGCACTCGGAATTTATATTGGTGGATATCTGTTTTCCCATTTATTTTATTAACTTTAATGGATCTTGTTCTTCTTCCACATAATCAACTCACCTCGCCTCGTTTCACCCTGGTCGCAATGCCTATCAAACCCTATTGATTGAGATATGTTTACATTCAATACGATATGAGGCAAGATATTGATTACTTCAACCCTTCTTTTTGTTTTTGACAAAACATTCAGTTATATGCAAATCTACTCCGTAAAGAAACGAAGAAACAGATGGGAAGATATCCCAATTAACATGGTCAAATGGCAGCTGCCAGGAGGGAATCTCAATAATAAGCGGGCCTTGGATTGTCAAATCCCACAAGGCAAAAATATCTACTACGGCGCTAACTGCATTTACTTCGGGCCGTGCAAGTGAGTAGATTGACACATGAAGTGCAAGGCATTGCCTAAATCAGTAAGACGTCCATGTAACTTACAAAAAGCGTCAGTTCGAACCGATCGATTCACAGAACGAGACGGGACGAGACGAGACAGAACGCCACCAGACAGGCTTAGAAAATCTTCGACTAAATAGTCACCAAGAGCCTTGCCTGCAATATCAGCAGGGGTGGAGTAGTAGATGGCTAGGCAATTGTTACTAGGCGCTGCCTACAGGAAAAGCGGTCCGTGTCAAGGAACACGAGCTATCCATCTAAGTGTGATTAATATCAGTAGGCCTTGTCCCCCATTCAAATCCCCAGGAATATCATAATCCAACCTCTCTAGTGATGCCTACTGATTAGATCGTGCCGGTCCTAAGCGCAACGTCCAAGCGGGGGCAACCAACGCTAAACCCCCTTTAAAATATGTCATACTACCCTAAAATGCCAGATCGAAGGACCAATCTTTGACATTTTTGTCAGCTCGATAAAAGTACATCAATATTGCATGGGCTCAAGGTCCTAGCCACCTTGAATGAGAGTCGGGCCGACAACGGCAGAAAAAGGGGGTATGCAGCCAGTCCATGCAGTAAAACCGTAATGAGCACTAAACCCCAAATGGTATGACCCATGAAGATGCGCACTAGCGATAAGATTTTCTCTCCCGATCCCAGAGACTTGTCCTCAGACTCCTCGAGCTGACAGCAATGCCCTTAAATTGGTAATCTATACCTGCGCAAGAGAGTAGAGATGCATGGACCCCATCTTCTAGTCCTAGCATTGAGCTCTACACATATCTTTTTGGCATGCATCGCTTTATCTCACTTCGAAAATGAGAGGGGAAGCTGGGTAGCGGAAAATGAAGCTTGGATATGTACATACATAGGTACCGCTGCATACACTTCCATCCCAATATCGAGAGCACCTATATGCATATCTAGGCAAACTCAGTGAGGACGCGGTGGGTATAGTTCATGCGAATGCAGGCACGAGCTTCCAATAACGCAGATCTGTTGACAGGCGTCTGGATGATTCGAAATTCACACGCATCTTAGTAAATAATCCTCGAAATCCCAGTCATCTCGGTTTTCCCATTCTGCTCAGTCTGCCCATTTTTGCTTCTTCAGTCTCGTAAAAGATTTTCTCTCCTCCCCGTCACCTCCAGTAATCAAATTCAGAATGATATCCGATCAACATACAGGCGTAGCATTTCAACCGAATCACCAAAGCCCATCGAAGTGATTCCTTTGCAACGTATATGTGAGTACATAATATCAAATGACAAGTATCAAAATCAAATATTGCTAATTATGTGTAGCTGAGTCAATTGAAACCCGTAGAACCGTAGTACTTACTCTACGTACCATGCCGGGTTACCTATACTTTCCAAGCTCGCGCCGCCATAGGATGGCCGGGATATGTCTACTATCTATGTAACAGTCCGTTGAAAATACGCACGTTCCCAAAAGTTTTAGTCGGTTGCAAGGCCCACGTAAGACTAATGTACATGTATTGTTAGCAAGAGTCACGTACGAGTGTCGTTGACTCATTCTGAAGGAAACTTTTGGCGTAGACCACGAAGAAGCAGGCCGACAGGCGACAGCGACAGGAGCAGTGACAGGACCGCGAATCAGATCAGACGAAGAACAGGGGTTTTTACCAATCATAAAGGCTGGAGATAGGAGCATCGGACGTGTCATACGGAGTAAATCAACTACCTACATGGGTCGGTACTTGCTCCACCATACTCCAGAGTACGAAGTGCATATAAAGTATAGAAGCTTTAGGAACGTGGCGTAGCGTAAGTGAATTGATTTTGGTCACCACTACGGGTCCGTTGTACCTCTTTTTTGCTTTTTTTCTCGTTCTTCTTTGGTGTCCTTTACGCTTGCCCGGTTTTCCTTACCTTTGCCAGTTATGCCAATTTATCCGGTTTTCCAGTTTCCTAGTCTAGCTAGTCTGCCCAGTTGTCCTAGTCTTACTCATTTCCCTCCTTCTTTTCTTTTTCCTCTATATCTCCTGTTTCTGCTATTTTGCCTAGTTCTCCTAGTTCTCCACTTCCTATTTTCAACCTCTTCTTGTTGGTTCTTCTTGCTCTCTCATTCGCCCATTCCGCCTTTCCACTCCATCCTAATTAGACTAGTCGTATCTAGTCGCCTCGACATGCATACATAACCTCGTGTTGAAACCGAAGAGGATATATCAGGAGCCCAGATTGTCCACAACGGATGCCCACATTGATCATTCAGGATGTTCCGGATAGAGAAAATGATGGATTGAGTGTTTACTCTCAGTCTAATCATTGTGGAGCCTAAATAATTGGCTCTAATACGATCAACGCGTGGGATTAGCCCCAGACATCCCACTTCCTCCGCCTTGGGCTGGGAATATTCCGACATGTCTAGTCAGAAGGCGTGCATATGCCATACGGCGCCACAGTTGCTGAGGAAAAAGAAAAGAAAATTCAAGTACGAAGAATGCTATCGAAGCTCATCAATTCCAAGTTGAGGATGTGTTCTTGATCTTCTTTGCTATGCAAAAGAAAGGGGATACAAGTCACTGAATGGATAATGAACAGGTATAAATAGCACCTGTTGTCTTCTTGATGACGACTCTCTTGCTCAAGAACGAACAAAGCAAGAAAGCAAATTCCCAAAAGTCTCGAGCTGACACTTCAGTCACTGTATTCCATTCCTTCTTCAGTCTCACAGATCCACCTTCCGTCTTATACTTCCCTCTTGAAACTCAAAATGTCGATTGGGAATCACTCGGATGAAGTCAACAAGTCACAGCAGAGGTACAGCCCACACCAATAAAGATCGTTTGTCATCACTAACCCTACCACTAGGTACGACGGGCATGACTCTGAGCCGTCCATATCTCAAAATGCCTGGTTCGAGGACGCAGGATCGATGGTTGTAGAACTCGATGAGTGAGTCACAGTCTGCACCTTTGCCATCCATCAATGACTAACGGCATCTGCAGTGACGGTTACCAGGATTTGCATCGTGCCGATATTGAAGATCTACAACTTGAGGTTGGAGGAGACATCTCTGATGATTCGTTATACGTGGAAACTTCATTCCAGGACGAGTTCCTACACGTCGAACCCAGCTTGGAACTCGAGTGAGTGAAGAAGCATTTCAACGTTGACCAATCTATCGGTGACTGATGGTGTACGCAGTGAAAGCTCCCTGGACGTTTACGATGATGACGTTGATGCTGCGCTGCCTGATATCGAACGGGACATCACCCAGGACTTGTTGGGTATAGGAGCTTGCTTTCCAGAATCTGCTCCGCTCATCGGTCTCATCGTAGAAGTCGAGTGAGTGGTGGGATAGTTAATGGGTTGAAGTCGTTTTGTCATTCAGGGATCAAAAACTAGGTCCTATCATAGACGCTATTCAAAAGAGCGGAAGCACTTCAAAATACTCTCCTAGTTAACCCAGGTAGACTCACCTTCCAAGGTTCCGTCCGTACCTAATGGGGAATATCACTGCTTCACAACCTCATGGTGCTACCTACATAGGTAGTTCTAGTGTGGTGTCAGGCTTTGAGCCCTTGACAATGGTACTATTATCAGATATCGGTTTGCTCATTTAAATTTACTATCTTAGATATACCATGTTTTCCCCAAAGCCAACTCACCCTTTCTCACCTCACCGGGGTATGCCTATCAAACCTTATTGACTGAGATGCATTTACATCCAGTGCGGCTTAATATAAGGCGTTAGTTCAACCCTTTCTATAGTCGATAACTTTGTAGGATATGAGTCAGATAGTAATTTAAAAGACGATCTTCAACCAAGACTTCTAAAGGTTAGTAGATGGTCCTTGCGATACGGCCGATCTCATAGGTGCCATAACCTTGAAGGCAATAGAACGAAATGGAAAAAAAATGAAATCCAATTGCATCCAATGAAATCCGGCTTAATCAAGTGCAATTGAATATACCACCAACGCAAACTGGCAAAATTTAACGCTGTCTAATGCAGTATTATGCAATCAATCATAATCCGTTATGATCCGGGGCAATGAAATGAAATGAAATGAGATCAGATTCAGATCAAGTCGATCTCCACTGCCACCATGGGCCTAGGAGCCGTCATCCATGAACACAAGCCGAATCCCGGCGCCGTTTCTGCGTCTCAAGTCCGGCATAGGTCCGGGGTATGATCCCTACCATAGGATGCTTTGACATTTCCCATCATCGTTCCTAAAAAAGGTTCTTCCTCAGACTCTTTCAGCTTCAAGGGTGTTGTCGTAAGCATGCATTAGTCCTTTATAGTTCGGCTTGGACCCCGCAACCCTGACTAGTTGATTGTCGTAAGACCACCGCAAAACACCAATTATTTTTGCAGAAAAAGCCGAGCGGGATTTGCCGCAATGTCGTTGTAGTTGAATTAAGCTTTGAAGTTATATACGGCAATATACGTACTCCGTAGGCAATCCGTTGAAACGGAAGTGAGTATTCCGCTACCGTAGTGGGTAGGTGTCCCCCCGGGGTCACCTACCTAGGCCGGAAGCCCGGGCCGCGTCCGCCACTAATTTTTAGCGCCAGTGCGGCTGTTTCTTGATTGTGTGAGGCTGGCCAACTTAGCATTCATTTAATATGTTTGTCAACCCTTCGATTGGCGAGAGTTTTAAGATCTTTGGCGGTCTGCATCTGGACTGCGAGTGTCAATATAGTAGAGCCTCGCCTGGTCCACTAAATTCAAAGGAAGCAGAAATCCGGCACCAAGGCATCGTGCAAAACAGCAATGGACAAGGATGAATGGCTTCCGCCAGCCTGAAATCGTTAATTTCACACTAGTTTCTGATTGGCTTAGGCAGCGGTCAACTGGTTTGCAGCGCACAATACGTACGTCCAGGAGCGAGGGGAATAATGAAGAGCCTATCGGAAGTTGGAAATCAAATCTGTAAGGCAAGCTCAAACATGACCAGGGAAACCAATGAGCTTTTTGGTCATTTCATGATACATGGAGTCATATCCAGCAACATCATCATGTAATCCTCCAAACCAATCCAGGTATCTAAGATATAAGTCACACAGTAAACCTAGATCCGCCTCGAGTCAGCCTTGAGGATTCAGACAAGATCCTATCTAAGCCAATAGGAGGTATGTAGTCAATAACTAATATCTACGCAACAAGCCTTCAATCATATAGCAAACCCTGTAGCCTATTGCTTGAAAGCATCAAAGCATTGTGAAAGAAGGTGCTACTCTCGATAGCGGCGGCTTTATCCGCGTAGTAGTCGGCATCGGCGCCGGAGCCCCGATTTGGCATTCGTACTTGATTTCATCCACTGATCCCTGTAAATCGAAACGTTAAAAAAGATCCTAACCATCTGACATTACATTTGGTGCCTTTTGCTTTTTTTCGGTTTGCTTTCTGCCCTGGTGGTCATGTAAACTGGGCGAATCAACAAGACCGAGAAGCAGGTTTTACACCACGTAATGCATATGCCCACTATCAGAGGACAAGGATCTGGACTTCTAACGTGTGTACCCATGTATAACCGAGTCGGTAGACACCGGCGGCGCTGCAGAATTGTACTAGAGCCTGGTATGATTGGTTCTACGAGCTATGCGTCCTCCAGGCTAGCTCCAGACTAGGAAACTGCGATTTCCCCCTCGACTACGATTTTTCCCTCGAGCGCGATTTCTCCCTCCGGAAGACTTTTACCACCTGTAGGCTTTCTCCCACAGCAGGCCTTTTCCCATGCTAGTCCAGTTCCGATGTTAGGCATTATTCAAAGAAGGTGATATTCTCATGATCTAATCGAAAGGCGGATGCACGTCTACGCTAGTCAGAAAAAAGAAAATTTAACGCAAGCAAGATGTTATCGAGCCTGTTAGTAGTTCAGGTTCAAGTTCTGACTTTTCATTGCTATAAAAAATGGAAAAGGGGGATATGCCAATGGAGACGGTGAAAATGTTATAAATAGCAAGCAGCTTCGCCTTCCTCGAGAACAACTACTCTTGTCAAGAACAGAGCATAAGAAACATATCCCGGAAAGACAAGAGCTGCCTGTCAATCCACAATACTTCATTGACTTCTCCAGCATTCGACGATTGACAGTTCCTCTGACACTTCGACTCCTGTGATTGAAAATGTCTTTTGGGCCAAATGTGGATGAAGTCAACATGTCCCACCAGAGGTACGGTCTCAAATCGAATCAGTTTTCGTCTCTAACCATCCTTTCCATTCCTCTAGTGGCAACGAACATGACTTCACGTCGACCAATGATGAACCCGTCGAGTTCGAGGACGCAGGATCGATGATCGCAGAGCCGGATAAGTGAGTTGGAATTTGTACCTGTGCTATCTGATCAATGATCTGATGGTGTCTCCAGCGACAATTACCAGGACCTCCATCCTGCTGGAATTGATACTGCAACGGGTAATGTTGGCGGAGACATCGCCCATGGTTCGCTCGAAGTAGAAGTTTCATCCTCCGATGGAAACCTCGGAATCAATCCTATCTTGGAACTCGAGTAAGTGATGTAACGACCCGGCATTACCACTTGATCAAATATTGACGGTGTCTGCAGCGAGACCGAGCACGAACATTACGATGCCGAAGCTGGTACTGCACAGCCAGAAGTGACCCAGGATTTGGCAAATGTGGGAATTGTGTTCTCGGATGAGGCACCGCACATAAACCCCGTTCTAGACATCAAGTGATGGGTGCATTCGTTCAGTCATCAAGGAGCCGACTGCCCTTTTCATAGATCATAGATCGATTTATATGATAGGCGCATGCACGATAGAGAGCCCAGTTCAGATGTGACTCTCGATAAATCAGATCGAATCACTTCCCTCTGTGGCTGAAAGAAACATCGCTACTTCGAAATCAACCCAAGTGCTAGGTTCGGTCTGAAATGGGGCCTTGAGCCCCAAAGAGTTCTGCTATTGTTTTGAAAATGTTGACCTATTCATCTAATCAGCTTCGATGTCTCTTTGTTTTGTTTTATCTCAGAATTCGAAATGGAACTGTTTTGTCAGAGAGAAGATTAACTCGTCACTGCAATACACAGCCTGCAATATCACGATGTCGAAACATCGAGATACTGGGGGTATAGCGTCCGACTAAGGATGACGATAGAAGTTTTCATCATAAAACCAGTGGAAAGTATTAAGGGATTATTGATATGTGCATGACTTACCGTGTTATAGCATTCATCATGCGAGCCATTCTCGATCAGTCGTCGGCATACGATACAATCTTTCGCCCAAAGTTGAAGTCGCGGGGAGATGTGGTTTGTTGTGCCTGCTGTGTGCTGGCTGCTGCGTCGCTGTCACTTGGGCGGGCTGTACCCCCCTCGTCCTTTGCTCTTTTCGCGGAGGAGTCTTCGCTTCCTTCGACGGATTTCCTCTTCAAAGCACTACTGTCCGCTCCATTTTGAACGCTACGATCAATTTTTGAGGGTTTCTCAGGGTCGTTGGTTTCCTCGACATCACTCTGCCCTTCTGCTTCCTCTCTCAACCGTTCCCTTTGACGTAACAGGGCATGGATTTCACTATGCCGAAAGATCTCGATTTGTTCATCTGTCAACGTCCGTTTTGTGCCGTCTTTGTAGTATCCCAGATCTTCTTCTTCGTAGTACATTTCTTCCTCCTTTTCGACTAGGTCTGATTGGGCAGCGCCGGCGAGAGATGTGCTTGCCCCGAAGAAGTGGTTGGCCCGGAAATTTTGGAGGTCTTCCTGTCGCAAACAAGTTAGTCCTTCATAGAGTAGATTTGGGTGGAATATCAACTTACAAGTGTGACACTCGGTATTTCAAGACGAGCCATGTTGGCGAATAACACGAGCCAGTCGTGGAAGACAATGTTTGAATGGTATCGTGAGGTTGGAAAAAAGTTGTGGTCGCGGCTGCCTTGAGGAAGCTAATGTGGGGCCCCGCTGTCGAACGCGTTTGAGTGCCATAGATTTAAGGCGACAAACTCAGTATCAAATTGATTCTAAATTCAGACTATGTACAACATTTCCGATCTTTGCCTTGACACTATTGAAGATTATTTCTAAGGAGTTCATTTCATCCAGAGAAATGCCTGACACTCGTCGCTGATCCTCCAAAGACGGTCCCGTCAAACTCCATGCAAGCGAGATATGGAAACAGTTCGTAAAATCCTCGGCTTCTGGTAGACGAGTTTTACTTTTCTCGCCCTTCGATTTTCTATCTCCGGGTGTCATTTCGGGAGCATACAACGGCGGCTGGTTGTATGCACCCAGTAACCGATTCGATATTCGTAACAATCGATTCAAATTGTCGTCCTTGGGCTTTTGGAGTCTAAGCACCAAGAACCAACGCGTTCGTTCGGTGTTTGATACCCAGTCTAGGGTATCTGGGACAACGGTAAATCTGTTAATCGGTTAGACTCCTGCCCTTGACAGCCTTGTTCCCTGAGAAATATACTTACGGTTTTGTGTTAGAGGATTTGATGGCCCGTTCAAACGCCTCGATAAAAGGTTGTTTCTGGTCCGTGGTGAGGACTACGGGCCTAGATAGTGATACGTGTAACGGCAGTTGAACGCCAAGTTCACTGTGCAAGAGGCTGCAGATTTTGGTATAGCCATGAATTGATTTTGTCTCGCTTCTTGATAGGAGATCTTTGAGTATAGTTAACTCATCTCGTCGTGGATACCCTGGTTCACTATGAGTAGGAGTCAATTATTCATTTCGCTGGGTTCTTACATTCAAGGTATATATGCGTAGGCCAGTTCCCCTCTACATGAGGAATGACACGTTTCCTTCCTCCATGTAAATTCGGGTCATCTCGTACACTGACCCGAATGCTCGATGCATAGAGGTCGTGAAAAGCGGTGGGAAGCGCAGGGAGCGTTTGCTTCACCGCATCACTGCTTGTTCGCTGCTTTTTCTTAGGCGGGAGTTGCTTCTCATGTTCGCTGTCTGTAGACGAGTCGGAGTACTCGACAAGTCCCATTCCTAGACATAAGCATTTGATGGAATGATTGGGGTGGAATGCAGAGAAATCTGTGGGGAAGTTGATGATGCTTATTTCTTTGCCAAGACATCGATGCCGCGTTGTTGCCTTGGAGCCTTACAACTACCAAATCTTGAAGCACTTGGGTCTAGATCGCGATATGCTTCGCTCCTTTGATCTTGAATACAAATTAAGCTCATAAGTCTATAGTCTACTTCGTAGTCTTTCCTTGGTCCTTCTGCTGTTAATGATGACCTATAGTGACGTTGCGAACCATAGAATGGAAGGATGGGAGTCTTTAAGAGAGCGCTGTTCCGTCGTCCTCGACTTGAACTTTCAGTAGACTCCAACACTCGCGATTACAGCGATATCCCCAATTACTTTGTCGGCTATTGTACGCCTTCAGAAAGAGCTTCACGATATCTGCCTTAGGCATCGGTCTAGACCGTTCCCACGGAAGGCGAGACCCGGTGATTGGCCGCCGGATGCGGAAGGCACGGCTATCAAGAATAAACTAAACCCCTTTCGGAAGCACGCGGCGACAGTGGCATGAGGTCATCGGACCGATAGGGCAAGAAGCAAGATGAGTTGGGTAAGCGCACGACAGATCAGGCATCCACGTCATGCATGACTCCGGTCTTTCTTAATGCAGTCAGCTGCTCTTACTCCGATTCTCTCATTATATACATTCTGCAACAGTTTCATACATTCTTCAGCTTTCATCCTCTTTCATTGCAGTATATTGAGCATCGCATTTTCGTCTCAAATTAGGCTGATCGTCGTTATATTGTCCATTACCAGGCAGTCGATTATATCCTCACCCCTCTATACGGTCCTACACCCAACGAAATGGACGGACCAGGCAATCACTTTTACCCGGAGGACAAGAACCCCTTTCGCAACAAACAGCTCAAATCCTTGGCCCTAGAGCGGCGTCGATCGAACTCGTCTCCGTCCACGGCCATTGAGGATAGTCGCAATGAATTCCGCGAGAGCATAAAACAGCAGCAAGACATCCAGCGCCGAAAGACGCAGCGCTCCTCGAACAGCAAGCGGCACAGTCATCGGAGGAACAGGGTCAATCCGGATGTGATTGATCAGTTGGACAATGTCAATTTTATGCAGTACCATCATGAGGGGCCGTACGATGCCGTTTATCCGGAACGAAATGTCTGCAGTAAGAGGAGTCCACTTGAAGCGGTGAAGGATTCGAATGAGGAGACACTCCGGGCTACGCCGATGTATAAGATTATCGACAGTGTGCAGCGACATCGGCCTTTGGATGGTGTTGCTTTTTATCCTCCAGGAACGACGGATGAGGAGGGTCAGACGTATACGTATACTGAGGGTGACAACATGATGGCTGAAAGGGAGGGCATGTTTCAAAGAGTACCGGGGGAGGTCAGTCTGCATCACTTCGCTTAACTTTCACATATCATACTGATGGGATGTAGAAAATCACCGACGATGACCTCAAGAATGACCCTTTCTACCAACAAGATAATCAGCGTCCACCAAAACGAATGGGCAGTCTACGAAAGGCTTTGACCAGTCTCAAGAGTCGTGCTCGACGGGATTCAGCTCCGGGTTCAGCTATAGTTCTGAATTGAGCCCCCTCACTCGAACTTCTCGTCACGAAATTCAACGACGCTACTTGTAAGATGTTAGACGGTAGGACTCTGGGCGGAATAGACTATCAATGTATGGTTTGGAAGACTGGCGCTTGGCGTTTATTGTTGGATGTTTGATTCTTCGTTTATTTGGATTATGATTGTATATTACTGGGTTTATCGATATAGGATTCATGATACTGTATGTCTTTTTTTCAACGGAATGCGCGTAGCTTTCTCCATCGGTGTACTGAATTCCGTAATATTTGCCTGCTTATCTAGCCATGTCGATAAGCACAGCATGAAGTCTGATATACTTGACTCAATGACTTGATTCAATGACTTTGGGAAAGATCACGATAAAGAACCTAACCTTTTCCACAACTATTTTTCTGCCGAGTTTGACATAAACCGGGCATGCAAACAACCACGATAAACTCCTAGCTTAGATTATAGAACTCACCCATATCAATGACGAGTTGAGATTTTCCATTTCTCCCTTCCATTGCAGCCAACCTTGCTCCGATTGCTTTGAGCTCAATTACCGGAATAAGAAAGTCTTGGCGCTTCCGGTTGTAGTGCTGACATTTGACGCTGCAAGAAACGGTAAATTCCATGCCAGACTACTACGTATCTATATAATTACTTGCTGGAGTAAGAGAGGGAAACAAGATTGATCAACTAACCGCTTGTATGAATACGCTGATTGGTTCAATGTTCGGTTGAGCTCCCTGCTCCCATATACGTATATAGGGCAGTATCCTTCCAGCATTTGAAGTCAATAGTGGCAAAAAGCCACAAAGCTTAGCGATTCAAGCTCCTATCTATGCTCATCAATACCTATTTAGGTAGGTGAATTGAATTATGCCGTTCGGCTTAGCAAGGAACAAGAAGAACGTTGAAAGATGATCTTCCCGGAGTTTTGCAGTAGGGTTAGAGTGTGTCCAAACCCTAACATATGAATACGCGCCGTACTCAACATCAGTCCAACCACTCCGTGAGAAAATAATCTGAAATCCGTATTTACAGATTATTCACAGTTACCTGTCATGTATCTTGGCATTCTGTATGCCAAGGTCCCCAAATCAAGGATTCTTTTCCGTTGCTGCAACATGAACCAGAAAAGGCCTCAGAGAATGAGACATGCATACATTTTACATATGTCCAATTCTGTTCACTTGTATGTACAGCACAATGCTGTCTTACACTAAATCATTTAACGAGTCAGTTCAAAGTTGAAATTGCTTTTTGGGGAAAAAACCAAATTGGCATTACACGTACCTTGGTAGAACTACTACATAGACATACATAGTTACGTACTGCGTACCAATAATGTCCCACGAACACCAGCTGATCTAGTACCTAGACAAGCAAGATCAACCGGGCCCTTCATACAGCAATAAGAATCCTCGAAAAAAGTGCTACTCGTATACAAACTCCGCAAAAAGAAAGATGAATCATTCACAAGAACTCCAAAAATACACTCCGTACGAATCTTTCAATTCGATTCTTCACAACATCAGCCATGCATCGCCAAGCACCTTGCCAAGGTAAGCCAAATAAGCCATAACCCTCGGCATGACGACCGAGGCTTCGGTAGTGTTCCCAGACAGCTTGGCTGCCAATCTTTCATTCACCCACTTGCCTTCGTATTTAAAAACCACACAAAGGAAAAGAAACCGGCCAAGAAATTTGCGTAACATTCGTACCCGTACCAAGACGCGGAATTAGTAAAAACGTTCCGAACGGTACGTATTACGCACTAGATCGAATGGGGTAGGTAACATGTCAAAATTTTGAATTTGAATTTAGTGGTCTTATCAAACTTCAAAAGATTGAAAAGAAGGCGTTCGAATTTCCACAAAAGCCAATTATATTGGCTATTTCGGCGATTTAAGCGAATCTAGGCGACTTGATTGCGCAGTGACCGAGCGCTCGGCGACGTCGACGCAGAGATGGGATATGGGGTTAACGGCGTGGACCGGAGAGGTGAGTTCAACTGACAGTAGAACCTTACTCGACTTGCGATTAGACTACATACGTATCTATGGAGGAGGAGAGATTGGGTTGTACATGCCTCTTTTGTATCTACCGCGGATATGAGCACGCGAGCATACGAATAGACACGTTCTCAAAGCACGAAGAAAGACTCGCTAGGAGAATCAGGAAAAATCAGTAGTGTATTCGTCACTTCTTATATCGAAACCCGCCACATGGTCACGAGACATACAAATAAGCGCTGTTAGAGGTGAAGGGTGTCGTAAGCAGCGTCGTCAGCGTAATGTATGTCTAACTAATCTGATAAAACGTACGGCTGTGTACGGTGGCTTACATAGAGTGGTTTGGCTTGAAAGTATCGCTTATTTTTTGTGTATTGTAACTTGTCTGGTGTGTCAATACAGTATGAAGAAAGGTATTATTAACGGAGTGCATAGTGCCACTGTATAATACGGAGTACATAATACATATGACGGGTCCCAGGCCAAGGCCTTGGCGTTCGGCATTTCTTGGTCAATCAGTCAATAAATTCTGAACCTGACCCAATAATAACCAGATTGTTATGCCTTAGATCAGGGGCATTTGCCATACAAAAAATGTCTACACAGAATCGACTCGTCCATTATGAAAAGAACACCTGTCCTCTTTACTCTTTTCCGCATCAGCCAGTTCGATGACAAAATTTGAAACCCTAGCGCTAGTCACGAGTGATACGTAGCTCGATCCACTTTAAGATCTTCTTCGTTCTTACGCGCTTAGGTCCCCTTGGCCGATAAGATTTACGGAGTATGGACTACTCCGTACGTACCAATGATTTTCTTCTCGCCTATCTCCGTTGAGGTCCGTACCGTCTGATAACGGGATTTGCTTTTTGGATGCTACATACAGTAGACAAAGAAAAGTGCTGACATTTCTTCTTTCTTTATCATACGTAACTCGTATTCGCACCAAGCATATACAGACCTTGTCCTTGTAGTATGAGATTCTCGCTTCATCCTGAAAAATGTAAATTTTTTTCGCGAGCGACGATCCAGCCAAGCAAAATCGACCAAATTAGGGCTGATAGGTGCCCACGTGAAATCCACTTCTTCAGCAAGTCACAGACTCAGAGAGGCCAGCCAAGCCTAGAAGCCCCCCTTATTCTGCCGACGATCCCTACAAGAGTTTCCCTGAACTTACGAAGTTACTTCACTAACCTTTAGGCTTTGAAGACTAGGAAGTAGGGCACGTGAGGAATAGGAAGGGATCGTCGATGGATTCCTAGTACTTTTTACTCGATCTTTTTTTTGCTGGAATTTTTGAGTAGGTAGATTTTGTTCCGAACTTCGGATGGTAAAAGAGGGTATTCGATATTGTGTTCTTTGAACGATGGATCCGATACCTCCGTACAATGCTGGCACATTGTCCAGAACGTATCAGCTTTGCGACGGCAATTCTGGGGACCCTTGGGTCCGGATAGAATTTAGGGCACGGGCGGCCGGAAGTGTCGTCGTGGTGCACGCGTTCTTCTCCGCTTCAATATTTCGGCCGTCGTTAATTATTTTCCAGCCAAGAATAATACCATTTCAATGTTCAACTTTCAAGGTTCGAAGGGGACTCAGGGAGAGGTTCTAGAAAAGTCGTCTCTTAATACTTACTCAATTTGTATGTGTCTTGCGCGAAAGATACGCACTGATCGCGCCCCCTGATTCCTGGTATCAGTGCGTAGTCGAACGTAGGCTGTACGGCGTACGCCGCGGATAGATACTGACATCTGGAACACGCCGTCTTGAACCTAAGTGTGCATGGCTTGAGGCTGACAGTTGAGACTGAAAAGGACGGACTATTTTTGCAAAGTTATTTTTGAATATGGGCGTCGAGAAAATATGTATGTAGTATCATGAAGGAATAGGAGATCAATGCATGGATGATGGATGAAGATCTACAGTGCATGTAACATGGAGGTGACATCCACGGACCCCAGGCTATCATAGTACGTACTTTAAAGGTGTACCCCGGGCATGCGACGTCGTAAATACCACGGACGATCTTGAAACAAATGTTAAGATAAAGATTGACGTTTCAGATAAGCATCATATATGATGGCAATAAATTTTGGAAGATGTAGTTATGTACACAAACAGCCTATTTATGAACACCGGTAACAGCAAAAAGTAGAAGAGACGCTTATGCAGGGTGTAAACAAACGCTTCTCGTTTGAAGAAGGATGGACAGAGCAAACACCACCATCGGTTGTATACATATAAGAACAATAAAACGAAAAGACTTTCCAAGGGAGAAGATTGATCGAAACGAAGACATACTTTCGCTGAAAGTAGTCGGATATATACCGGATAAAAGATAAGAAAAGAGAAAGAGCCAAAACGAGATGTTCAATGCCCATGCAGATAAAAATCAATCGCATATTTCACATTATGTCGCAATCGCAAGCGCCGATTATGTAGGTTGTTAGATTTTCGACGGCCGCATTAAGCCATCGGCATCGGACGGGTGGCCATGGGAATCAACTCAGGTCCCTTCTCATCTCCATCGTCAAAAAACGTTTTTTCGATGCGTTGCGTAAGACGAGCACAGAACGGATCGACATAGGTAGTCCACGCCACAGCGCAGGAATATAACAACACAAACCAGCAGGGAATACTGACAGCAAACACCCAAGGTGCGCGACGAGGCAACCAAGGTGGAGGAACGGGGTTTCCTTCAGGGTCTTGCGTCCACACCCAGGGTTCTCCGCTAATGCCATAGATCATCCAGACCAAGACGGTGCGCAACAGAGTTCCATGAATAAGGTAGACGGCGAAACTTTGCTTGCCGAACCAGAGAAGAATGGGGCTAGACAGGAACTCCTTGGACCAATTGGTTAGGAAGATTGACATGATAATCATGTCCATGCCGACAGCCGTCCAGCGTTTACCGTAGTTGCTGCCAAGAGGGAAAAGGTATGGAGCCCATTCGAACATGCGGTTAGACCAGCCGGCCCATTCGGGGTGTTCGCCAGGATAGGAGCAGACAATCAGACCGCCCGCAAACAAGGCAAAGGCAATAAGGCGGCGTGGCCAGCGGAAGGTCTCACTTTGTAACAAACTCTTGTATCGTTGTTCATAAGACATGTCGCTTAGAATCATACCGTACAAAGCTTGAATCTGGAAGGTTTCACGGTCGAGATTGGGGTCTTGATGGAAGTAGGCAACGAGCAAGACACAAATGAGGAGACGCCAACGGTATTTGCAAAGAATCGTAGCGAATGAAACAATATAGATGAGCATGGAGCACTTCAACAGCGGTAATAGGGCCCACTGATGTTCGTCGTAGACCATGTGAACCCTATAATCGGTGTTTGTCCAGGCGACCAAAAAGTTTTCGAACAAACGGGTGAACTCTTCCCACAAGGTGTCGCGAAGATCTGGGGACGCATCACGAGTCCATGACGAGTCGCATCTATTTCCAACTGTGTATGCACCAAACTGAGCAAGGGTCCATGAAATGCACATGGCAATCGTAGCCGGGAAGACGAGACGAGGTGGACGACGGAAAGCGGATTTGGCGACAGTCATAAAAGCACCGTTGGCATCGCCCGCTCGGGCTTGTTTCATGGGCTTGAGAGCGCAGACATATCCAGTCAGAAAAGCGAAGATGGTGACACCGATGCGGCCTTGCCAGGGGATTCGCAGCACGAGTTGTTGTAGTAGTCGAGGTGGGACATCTGGACTGTCTCGAGGAGCGAATAAATCGTAATCCCATGCACGGGCAAGATGGGTAGCAACGACCAGAACTGAAGCAAAACCACGAAGGCCCTGTCATGGATTAGTACACACACAAATTCACCAGCCTGTAGGTCGGTTCAACACACATCAATCCATTTGACGGTCTTTCGGGGATCGCCTTTCACACCATCTTTGCTTTGCCATGGTAGCGCATTAGGAATGCTCTCCCATAATCGGGAGTAGGAGAATTGCTCCGTCATTTATGCAAAGATAAGCCAGAATCTTATAAACGAGAAGATGACAGAAATATAATAAAAATATCCGGAGAGTAACGGATGCTGGGTCTCAACGAGCGACGAGGAAATTAACGTATCAAGATTAGGTCATTAGATCTAACGAGAGACTGATACCATCGACAAGAGCAAAGAAGGTTCTCGTCAAAGGATGGAAGAAGAAAGCAAGTATCCACGGTTACACGGCGTGAACGGGAAACTCAAGAGAATCGAAGGATGAGATTCAATCCATAAACGATAGAATGATGAAGAGAGGTTCGGAGTTGCTGCAATCTCTTCCATGGTCGGGATATCGAACTCTGAGGGGAAGGCAAGACAGATAGGAGGCGGTGGGGATTCGGGGGGGGATCAGGAACATCGTGTGTACGGTGTGTACGGTGTGTACTGAGTATGGACGGAGTACGTCGTACGGTAACAGAAACGACACCATACAAGCAGTCTACGCATTGAATATCAAAGATCATCCGTGACTAGTCGGTTAGTGACGTACCAGGGCTGCCGGATGGGCGCTTTGATTGCTGGAATCAGGTACAATACATGCAATACCGATGAAAAATACTAGGGCGCTTACGTCAACAGGAAAAGATTGACCCGAATATGCATGGAACCGGCCTTATTCAGACATTAATCGGATATTGGCGTTGACGACATACCCCACAGCGAATCCACAAGGCCTGGGGCCACCCACCATAGACAGCGCCAAGACCCTGCGATTACCCTCGACACATGCCAAGCCACGCCTCCTGGTCCCTCAAACGATGAGTTGGGGGGCCCGTTTTCTGGCCAGGTACGTACTCTTTGTAATACGCTCCAATTTACTCCGTACGGGGGTGCAAAAGAAAGTGGTGTACGCAATCCCGGACTATCCAATACACACTATTACTCACCCAGACCAATCATTACCGCAGATACCCTGTCGCTTCTTGCCGCGGCCGACCATGGATCACCCATGCGTACGCCATACAGACCCTAGGCGGCTCTTGGCAAAGTCTTGTTTCAAACTTCATGTCGGCTTGGCGCCAAGCCGGTAGATACCAAGACGGGGCGCTAGTCCTGAAAGGAAAATTACAGAAATACAGACCCATCGCAGCTGCCGTTATCTCCCCTGACCGGAGTGGCAAGGACAACTAAATTGTATGGATTTCCATTTGAGGGACAAACAGGGCACAGACTTTACTTTACAGATCTCGCAGTTCTCACCACCAGCCAACAAGATCGCGTCCTCAAGTTCCTCTCTTCTAGCCGAACGAATCTCTTTGAACCTTTTTTATCCTCCATATTGCTCAGCTATACAATACCTATTGTAGCCGATTTTCCATCGCCGATTACTATCCCGACTACCGACGTCCGTCTCTCGTTTCAGTAATCACGCTCGCATTATCGTTACTCCTCTTCGTCCGGTCTCATCCCAGAATGTCCGTATACCACGCTCGCTAATCAGTCCTTCAACACTCATTACACCGTCGGGATTTGGAATATCAGTTTGGGAATAAGTCACGAGGCATTGCCCCTCCACCATGGCCTCATTCAGAGATCATACGCATCGGTCGCGGCTTTCGACACTGTTCAAATGTCTGATTGTTGCTTGTGCGGTTCTTCATTTTTGTTCGGTATACAACTGGATGCCGTTTAATAATCATGTCGCACGAGGTTTGTGAATCATCGGTTTCGCAAGGGGAAGTACTTGACTGACAATGGTAGACATGCTCCTACCAACGAATCCTCATTTCATAACACAAAGCAGGAACTGGACCGTCGAGGATCGAAATATTGTAGTAGCCAAGACAAGGGGGGAGAACATCGACTGGCTGCTACCTTTTTGCGAGGAATAGTATGATTGCATTATCCCAGCTGTCTCTGCGGTACTGACTTTCTAGTATCTGCAAACCATTTGTCTATACGATGGACCCCGAACCCGAGGAAGGCTTCCTCCTCCCTCACACCACCAATGGCCACGAAGCCGCCGCCTATTTGACTTATATCGTCACCAACTACGATCAACTCCCTCCCTACACCATCTTCGTCCACGCCAACGATGAGCAGTGGCACAACGAACTCTTTGGTCCCAAGACTACGACCGCCCTCCGTTTCCTACGATATGAGTCGGTCGATGCAAATGGATTCGTGAATCTGCGCTGCACAGGTATACCGGGTTGTCCCAATACTTTAATTCCGGTTCATCGCGAGCCCGTCGATGACGAATATGCCTACGTGTCCGACAAGTTCTTCGAGCTATACTCATACCTTCTCCAAATACCCATGGATCAGGTCCCACAAGTCGTTGGACATTTGTGCTGTGGACAATTTGTGGTCACAAGAAACCAGATTCGCTCCAGGCCTCGTGAAGATTACGAGCGCATTTTGACGTGGGCGGCGACGACGGATTTCACCGATAGCTATGGTATCGGTTGGACGATTGAGAAGATTTGGCATGTTTTGTTTGGACGGGAGCCAGTTGAGTGAGTATCCTCGGCTCTTTCTTTTTTCACTACTGCTAACGGTTGTTTTCAGCTGCCCTCGTCTCGAGCAATGCCGATGCGACAACTACGGATGGTGCGGTCCATTACCCGACGGCGAAATTCTGATACCCATCATGCCTTGAATTTCTTTCCCTACTCACTTGTCATGACTTGTTCATTTCGTTCGGCGTCTGGCTTTGTATATGTACAACATGGGTTTGTCGTACTTGAAGTATCGACCGTTTTTTCCTTGCTTTGGAAAGTTATATACCCGGGGTACCTATCGGAGGTACAAAAGATAGAACATGGATGATGGCATAAGAGCGACTGCCACCGGCCTACCGATTGCGCCTAGGCGTTAATACGTTTGCTCGACGCCTTCGTCCGCAAAACACTCCATCGCATTTATCATTTTTTTCGGCATTTTTCGGCTTGACATCGATCTCGATTTCCAGCGATCTTTCCATTTTGCGAAAATATACAGCTTTTTGTATTATTGACGAGCGTATTGTACTTTTCCTTGTTTTGGGTACGAGACAATCAGCAAATTGTCTTTCTTCCTACCCCATTTTCACAAAGGCTATCTCGATATCGATACCTTTTGCTACTCATTCTCCACACTACTCTCGGCAATTTGGGCAACGACTTGTCTGTACATGTACATTTTAGCTTACACCGCTATCATATCGGATCTTACTTGGTTACTTGCTGTCAGATCATTATCCGATGCAGTCTATTTCCTATCCCATTGTGTTTCTAACTAGGGCTTTTGGATAGGTTTATCATTATATATAAATAAATACTGATTGACTGACATATCTTCTTCCAGAACATGATATCCTCTCCACATAATATACCTAGGTATATATACATATATAGGTAACTAGGTAGTTTCCTGATGTCCGTGCTTAATGTTGTTGCACCTGACATGTGTAGATTGGCCCTAGCCAATCAATCGATACCATTCACTCGACGTCTCGAAATTAGGTACATTAATACATACATAGGTAGCAGGCCCAACCCCTCCCTGGAGCTAGTTACATATATACATAGTTGTGAATATATAAGTATGTATCTACATAGGTAGATCAATCGATCAATTTGAATTTGGGGGAGAGAGGGGGGGGGGTGGTTACATACATCATCAATATCTACCTGGCCCAGCAGCTGGCATACATAGTTACATGTACCAGATCCTTCTCACATAAGTGAAACCTTGGAAGTCACAAACGCATTTTGAGGGTATAGCTACGGAGTAAGTATATAAAATTGAACCCTTGACTCCCCGTCTTTGCCAAGTTGCTTATGCAAAATGAATGGGTTATGGTCGGTCATATGTTAGGGTTAGCTTCAGCGCGTTTGGCGGAGAAAAATATAGACTGGAGCGGTCTGGTCCCGTTTGGTTGGTTCGGTCTGGAGCTGAGATTCCTTCTTCTCGGTACGGAAGAAGATGACACAAAACCAGCATGGACACAAGCATTGTATCCCGAGAATCATATATAAGGGAAAGTAAATAAAATACGTGAAATTGTGGTAACACCTTTCCCAAGTATAGGTACATACCTAATGGTTAGTCAAGTAAGATATGGTCAAGTAGGATACACCCAATTATTCCCAGATAAATAACAAGAAGTCAATACAACAGACAGATAAAACACAACAATCTAATATAAGCCCACGTTCTCAATTCAGATCTACATCTCCTTCCGGATATACACTTATATATTCATGTATATTCAATGGCGCAGGACTTAGAAAGCAACGATGGCCGCGAAGATGGCTGCGACGATGCCGGTCACGGAGGCAGAGACGGTGTTGGAGGCGCCGGCGGTGAAGTGCGGGACGCTGCTGGAAGAGGTGCCTGTAGCGCCGGTGCCGGTTGCGCCGGCGGGGGTGGTTGCGGAGCCAGGGGTGCCGGTGGCAGTGGGTGTACCGGAGGCGGCGCCGGGGGTGCCAGTTGCGGTGGAAGTGCCTATTTAGTCGGGTCAGTTGAGCTGTTCTGTTCGAGGAAGAAGGGAAGATGAAAAGAAGGGAGGGCAGTGGTGGGAAGCACCTGTTGAGGCAGCTCCGGTGGAAAGTCCGGTGGCAGTACCCGTGGCAGTACCCGTGGCAGTACCCGTGGCAGAGCCGGTAGCAGAGCCGGTAGCAGAGCCAGAAGCAACGCCAGTAGCGGTGCCGGTGGCAGAGCCGGTGGCGTTAGAGGCAGGAGCGGAAGTAGGAGAGGAAGTGGCGGAGCCTGATGTCTGGTTAGACATAGTTTCCTGGGGAGAGGAAAGTCTACGGATGGGGAAGGGGAAGGGAAAGGGAGATGGAGAGGGGACTACGGGAAGAGAAAGGAACTGTACCGGTAGCGCTACCCGTGGAACCAGTGGAAGCAGCAGAGCTAGTAGCAGAAGTAGAGGTGGAAACAACAGCCGGGCAGGTCAAGTTGTAGAGAGGAGTGGTGGTGAGCTCAGAGCCGACGATACCGAAACTGGGGCTTGGAGTGGACTTTCCAGCATCCTGGAGAATGTACCAGTAAGTGTTGACCTTGTCGAAGAGCAAGCCACAGCCAACGTCGTCCCAGTAGGTCTTTGCGTTATCGGTGGAGGCAACAGCCAAGTTCTGCTTGTCACCGCTGACGGGCCAACCGGTCTCGGTAACCCAGAGAGCCTTGTTGTTGGAGGCAGTGTTGACCTTGTTGATGGCGTCCTGGAAGAGAGACTTTCCGCTGGAGATGTCGTTGGAGTCGGTGTTCTGGAAGTATGGGTAGGCATCGAGACCGAGCCAGTCACAAGCCTCAATAACGGCGTTGTTGGATGAGTTGTACCAGGCAGTCCAGGTATCGACGTGGCCGACGGGGACATCAGCAAGGCCTGTGCCGGAGATGGTGGATCGGACGGTCTTGATGTCGTTGACGATGTCGTCGGGGTTCTTGCCAATACCGGCCTTGGCGGCGATACCAGTGGGCGAGTTACGGTAGAGATCCTCGCTACCTACAGAAATACCGACAACTAACTTGGCGAAATCGGAACCGTATTGGGAGATGGCCGACTTCAAGGCAGCGACCTCATTGTCGAAGGTGTCACCGGAGGCCCAGAGACCGAGGAGAAGAGTAGTGTTTGTTTTAATGGCGGCGGGAATAGCGGAAATGGGGGTGTTGGTCGTTCCACCTTGCTATAAACTTGTTAATCTCCATCGTCACCCAGTTTGAAGAGTTTGCATACGATCATAGTGTACAAACGAGCACTAGTAAAGTCCTCGGCTCCCACCAAACCAGCAGCGGTCTTGAACTCGGCCTCGAAATCCGACTCCACCTTGACGGAGTTATCGTTGAAAGTCGAGCCATAGTTGAAACCCTTGATAGCAGCAGCAGCGGGAGAGACCGCCATGGCCACAGCCAAGGCGTTGATGAGTTGCATGTTGATAGGCATTTTGGTGTACGTCGTGTTGTATGTAACGAGATGTGCGAGAAAATCAGGAAGATAAAACGGCGGTTACAAGCGAGTGTGTCGAAAATAAGCGAAGGTGAGTGACCTGGAATGAAGTCAAAAACGAAAGTCTAATAAGAAAGAAGTCAATATTGTCGTGGAAGAAGGATGAAGAAAGAATGAAAGAGCGATGAGAGAAGAAGGATGAGAGAAGTCAGGATATGAGAGTGAGACAGCCTGAGAGAGACAAAAGGGAGTATCCGCTCCACGGTACAGCCACGCTGGACAGGGCCAATCAGAGGGGAGGCTACATCATCGGTGGGGTGATTTGTGGCTGGTGATTGGACAGTCCGGCTGTGGCTAACCATAAAGAGCCACAGAGTGGATCCCCTGCTTTGCCACTGAAACATTGTTTCGCCCTGTATTGATACGTACGCTTTTATGCAGGAACAGCGTGTGAGACATGCGTAATATTGGTATTGCGGTGACGGCTGACAGTCAGCATTGACCTGTCAACACTGACACTCAGACAACTCAATATAAAATTACTCCCTGATGAAGGAGAAAGGAGTGTGCACTATGTAGCGTGGCATGTACTCTATATTAGGATTCTCTGCTATGACTATGTACCCAAGTTCCAGTCAGGAGTTCCGGTTTGCAATGCTTGGTTCCTGACCACGTACGAACCAAGGTAATGGCAAGATTACACAACACAGATCCAGGAACAGCGCACGCCCGGAACGGCCAATGACTCGACTGTATTCTCTCGAACACGTACTCATCCATCCAGCCGATCCGAACGGACGTCGACCCAACATCACACAAGTTTAAGTCAAGTCCGACTTTTCCGACCAGACAGACTCTCAAAAGGCTCAGCTATTTTAAGATGAGAAGTGGGTTGGTGGAGATCGTACGTCGCAGATCGATTCGGCCAATCGGCCCCTGTCTTGAGGTCTCTTCCTACGTAGTGAGATGACAAAGTTGCATCCCGATCAGATGTCATCAACTACTTTGTGCCCAATGTTCCAGATGAATTTGATGTTACGCTCTGGCTATTTGTTCCGAATTTTAATGTTTGTTAAGAACATTCAGTTCATTTATTGACATGACTTTTTTTAGCTCTTATTCGAATTTCTCAGAATAAGAGTGGGCCAGCCAAGAAGAGGCGTTAGAGTGACGGAAACGGGCTGGGTCCCTGCCTGAGGTCTAGATCGCTCTCCATATTCTTTTGTTCCGAGTTCCAAGGATGTACTCCGTACACTCTGACCCCATATACAGAGGTCTAGACACTCTTTCTTTTACATGTTATCAACTCATACAGCTCTCAGCGAGCTGAATAGTTCACATAGGAGCAGGCTATCTAATTCGAAAAGTCCGCGTCTTGATATCCTTCTTCTGTTGGTACAGCAACGCCTCCCCGTCCATCATGCCATGAATATAACACTCCCCAATCATCTCATAAATCTTCTCTTCACTACTAGACGACCCAGGCTGAGTCTTGCACTTGCACTGTCCTACAGTCTGGCATTCTGGCCGAGAACACTTCGCTGTCGGATCTCCGTTCACCTGCGTAGTTGTAGGAATTATTGAAGAAAGTGTCTTTTGACGCAAGACAACCGGCACAGAACACCCATTAATGATACACAGTTTATCCCCCTTTTTCGACTTCGCAGGCACCAGCGCCCATACCCCCGTTGTCCCGATTGACAACCGTCGAGAACATGTCGTCCGTAGCACCTTCTCAAGATATTCCCGTACGAAAGACGAGGCTTCCTCGAGCGCCTTGTCAACATTCAACGGGCCATCCCTAGGCTTCATGCTAAACGCAATCTGGCATGCTCGTCGCCAGAGTTTGAGCGGTTGCTGTCCCAGATTATCCCTATTCCCTACCAGCGTCCTCCAAAACGCGTCCGGCGGTGGTGAGCTACTTGCATCATCCCAATCAGCGAGTTCATTCCATTCGACAGGTATCACGCCTCCATTAGCTGGTGGCCCTTTGCGATCGATTTCATCTAGTACGAATCCATACACTGTCAAAATGTTTTTGCCGTCTTCATCGATTTTACTTCGTGCGAAGACGTTGGGCGTTGCGTTGTAGAAACATTGTCCCGATCCCGGTTGGCCAACCAATGGGTCCGCATTGATTCGTGTGTATGTGCCGTTGTATGCAGGTCCAAAGGCGCTTTTCGTTACGGGTTGGATCCAGGTTGGTAACACCATTCCCTTTTGAGCCATCCGGGGAGCCCACGGTCGACATATCATGTTCAGCGATTGCGTCTTGCTGAATGCATACCTCATCACATCCTTGCAGACTTCGGGTACGGGCTTGCTGTAGTCAACAGGAATCGGGTATTCTCGTGCTTGCTTTTTGCGGCTACCTTCTGTATGCAGTAAATAGTTCTCGGTGAGGTTGCTGATAATAGAGGCAGAGGAGTCGCCTCGGCCGCGGCCTGGAACTTGGAGCATTTGGTCGTCTACGGATCGATCCGTAGTATGGATTGATCCGTTGGCTTGATGTCTGGTGCCTCTGGACGCTACTGACGCCGAGCCATCATCTTTGGAAGCCGTCGCCGCAGGTGCAGGTACCGTCGGATCATGTGGCGGCAGAGCACCGCTGTGATCTTCGAGCCTGGGAAATGATTCATGCACACTCATTGCAGTTGGTGAAACCTGGTAACTCCCATGGTCGCCATTCAAAATGGTCGAAATACGAATAGTAGGCGGCTCAACATATGCCCTTTCCTCTGCGCCGTTATTACTTTGCTGCGAAGAAAACGGTGTTTGTGCTGTATCAGTAGGAAATATACGTCTAACCCGCCTTGGAGGTTGTCTGCCATCGACATGTGGCTCAGTATTTGATCCCGCTCGTTTCCGAGAGTTCACAAGCGGAACATCACGTTCGCCATCTTCAAGCATTGGCAGCCTCGTGAACGAGAAATAGTCTAGTTCCAATCCCGCAAGATCCTGCGGAGAATAATCCAAACACACAACCTTACTAATATGCTCTTGGGGGACGTCAGGGGTACCCTCTCGAGTTGTGCCAGAAGTTGAAAACCCTGCCCTTGCGTCCCGTGCAATTGATAGCAATGCATATATAGAGTCCCGAGGATTCAGTGCCTCTGAAGCCGAAAATCTGCAAAGTAGATCTTCAAGTGACATGAGCTTCTCAAGTAGTTGCCCGTCTTTGGATTTTCGAAAGATATTATCCTGAGCTTGAATCAAACGAGCAGCGGCGGACTCCCGCAAGTCGCCCAATGAACTCACACTACAATCCCCAGCTATGCGAAGCGTACTATAGACTTTTGCTTGGCCCCATGTAAACAACATCACCGCCTCTGCAAAAACCTCCCAGGGTAGCCAGTCGGATCCACAATGCAAGGTGGCTGTTCTCGCCAAGGCAATTTCTTGAATGATCCACCGCCGACTGAACCAGGGTCTGCGCATGAGCTTTGATAAGGCTAGCCATTCGTGTCGGTACTCGACGTTTTCAAGTAGTTGGTCAGCGTCTTCGTGCACTAGTCGTGATTTTATAAAGTCGATTGCGCGGCGACTGTCGTCTTTCTCCGGACCGATCCAAACGCATACACAGCTTGAATTGTTGAAGATTTGGGACATCATCCGTACTTGGCTACTCTTTTCCCGTTCGTCATCTTGGTGGATGCAGATTGCGTCCACCCATAGGTACCTATCTTGACGATGAGATCTCAAATGTAAAAGCGCTTGATAAAGGTTAGGACGAATTCGGATGCGGTATTGTTGATTGGCGTGGATGATCTTGATGTGCTCAGTAGGGTCTTGGTCGCCCCACGTGTAGGACAAAGTGTCATAACGCTGATGCAGTATCTGTCCCTCTGTTTCGGTTTCTGTCTTGATTTTGATGACCTCTAGGTTGCCAACCAACTCCTCCTGTGCATCGCCACTTCGTAGATTAAGGAGTCTGATTTCATTTGCTCCGAGCACACTTGATTGGTAGGGATAGTCAAGCATGACGAATTGCTGACTTGTAAGGTTGGCCTAGTATGTATAGGCAGCAGTAACAGCATCATTTATTGGGCAACAGCCTGGAACGATAGGTGGTGACCAAATATTGACTTTCAAATCTGCCTGCTCGAGATAAAACAGATTCAGAAATGAGCCTGACCAGGTGGGGTACATTCAACGAATAAATAAATGGCGAACCGTCCATGCGACTGTCTTGACCAGACAAGGCTGAGTGTATCATTTCGACAGCCCTGCATTTTCCCCTCGCACAAGGCTGTTCGCCTCTTGAGCCTCTATGTTTTGACCCGGGTCCGTCACTGCCGTGCTTGCTCGGCTCGATGAAGAAATAACCGAAATGCTTCTTGACGGGCTTTGATAAACAACTAACACTCAAATTATTCAACCTCTGTTGTGCTGAGGTAAAATAGACGAACTCCAATAGTATTGCATATAATGCGGCAGTGGCGCTTAGTGCGCACCGAGTCCAGTTTGATGGTGGTTGCATGAGGCCACTTGCGTACTACAGTCCATGTGAGTCGTCCTATCTGTTGCTTGGAAATGTTCGAAACGGGCCAATCGACGACGGTGATCTGATATCGGGGCAGTGTCTGCAGCCTGGGTACCACAGGCATCGGACAACACACCCTCACACAAATTGCCCCGCATCATAGCCACCACAAGATTTAGGCAGTTCTGGTGGCTTCACTTTGTGAGTGACTGATGTCTAAGTTGGATGACTGTTGGGAATTGTAAGACTCAACTATGGAGTCATTGATCACGTACAGATGGAGCGATATCCACTGATGACCCATTTTCCAATGTTTTATACTAATTTATACAGCCGCAGGGTAGCAGATCCATATCAGGAAGCTCCGGCCAGTAAATAGACTCACCTTGAAAATACCTCATTCTTGAACTGCGCTTTTGATCACATTCGGACCTTTGAAAGAGGCAATGTATCTCCCTATAAATGTAAGTCGGATCCCTTGCGCTATCATGATTAATCCAAATCTGAACGATCACATATAGATCACAACCAACATCCAGCACATCCAGCGTCGAGACACCGCATCCACCATGAATAACATCCTTCCAGGCGTAACTCTAGACGCAGCGGGTCTCGTTGCGATAGCCGAGATAACAGCTGTTGCTCAACGAACTATTTTGACTGGCACTTCGATATATTCAGACTCGCTGATACTATGTCCTGGGCTGCATCGACAGCAATCTGCACCCGAACTGAACGGCGGCGAGTTTCCAGCTGTAGCAGCTATGACTAGCGGTTATGTATTTCGCGTAGAGAATCCTGCGACTGCATCATTCCTGCAAAGACATGGGCTGACCGGTCATCTCGTGACGCTCGAGGTACGTCCAATCGACGGGGAAAAGACATTTAGCTGCAAGGCAAAAGATCTAGCACCTCATGTATTTTATTGGCTCTCCGCTGCGTTGTCTCCAGCTGTCCTGGCCGTTTTTCTGTATATTCGTGAATGGTGGGGCGTGTTCTGCCTTCTGGTTCTGATGTTCGCACGCTTGTGCAACGTCTTTGTTATTCGCCGTCGTACCAAAGATGTAGGCTGGAAAGGCGCTTCTGAGCCCGGCGTTCGGGGAGACCTTCTAATCCTCATGAGTGGCGACTGTTGGATCAGAATGCAAGGTGCCGTTGACGACCTCAAAGCAGTCACGTCAGGCAAGTGGTGGCGCGAGAGGACCATGGCTGAGGACTGTCTGACTGCGCTCGCGACGGTGTTGGTTTACGTTAACACCGCCTTGGTGAGCAACATCAGAACGTTCAATCAGATTATTCTTTTGATCATGTTTGTACTCTCAGCGGCGTTGTTGTTCCTTGCCAACATCACGACCCGAGCAATGCATATGTATGGAAGGAGGATCCAGGTCAAGGGAAAGCCGAAGAAGTATTACCGACGACGAGATATGGCGGATGAACTCATTGCGGAGTCGGGACGGAAGGACTGGGCGAGGCGTTTGGGATTGATTGTCGAGGGCGATGGTGTTGACAATAGTCCTGTCATTATGTGATGGTCTGCCTTGAGGCTGACACCTAGACGGATGATATTTGATGAATAATATGCCATGATGGATGAATTATACGTGATGTGTTTTAAATGAGGTATGTTGCTGATTCAGAGATGCAAACATGGCAGGTGGTGCCCGCACGGCATGACGGGGTGGACCCAACGGAACATTGAAGCCTCAGGCACTTGCTGTCCATGGATTACTGCTTGTTTGCCTTTATGCAACATTGAAACAACTCTATATACTTAAATGCGATTTTTATATTTGCTATTTTCATGGATATGTTTGGACTTATTTCAATGGTTGTTGTCGTGAATTGGCAAACCCATTTTATATATCTACACGAACTATACGTTCAGGGGCTCAAGGCTACATCTCTATGTTGGTAGCGGAGTCGATATCTTTTTGTGCATCAGACAATTAATTAGAACTCTATAAGCCTTTCTAGTGTATGAATCCTGTCATTTATCGCCAGAAAATATTTGAAGTCCTCGACGACGTACGTTCGTCTGCATTCCGGAACCCGTAGGATGCCTATCGTCGGACAAATTTTCAAGCATGGCTGGGTTCGTCCAACCGGGTGGATTATGACGCTTTTGCAACTTGAGGAATAAAATCGCTGAAAATAGATTCTCTTAATATGCAATAACATCGCGACTTTGATCAAGTACATCTTGAAGATGTTCAGGTACATCCATAGAAAATGGAAGAAGGTGGAGCTGTGGGATCTAACCTAAAACGAGATTAGCCGCATGCCAATGAGTGGGTCCAGCCTCGTGTGGAACTCCACATAGCAAATCCACCCAACATCAGCGCTGCCGTCAGACGCAACTTCATCCTCTCCATACTCCATCAACATCGAATCTATCTGCGTGTATCCAATATACTTCCATATACTTTTACATATATTAAACAACCAACCATGAGCGTCCTCCGCAAAGCATGCCGCCAATGCACAGTCTCAAAACGCAAATGCATCGTCCAACTCCCCAAATGCAGCCGTTGCGCCCAAAAGGGTCTCGCATGCACCTACGACCTTGAACCCATAAACGCGCCTCCCGGAAAACTCGAAGTAACGCCTCATCTTTCGTTTAATCCATCAAACTGCGATACTCCAGGGTACTGCGTTTTCAAGACTTTGAGATTAAGGCCTGAGGATGTTGATCCCTTGATTTGCAGACCGGGTCATGAAGATGCCTTTGAGCTTGTTCGACTGGGGTTTCAGACCGTTCCGGGGATGCTAAAGGCAGAGAAACCGGCGGTGTTTGTGCATCCGAAACTCAAAATGCGTCATTATAGCTATGACCACGTCGCGATCTTCAGAGAGATGGGGAATGCGGCTGTTAACGAGCAGAACTTAACTAACTTGCTTCATCTCAATATCAAGACTGTACCCATGGAAGAAGCTCTCACAGCTGTGCAGGCACTGCTAATATATCTTGCGACTTTCCTGCTTGCGCCGGAAGACGGCGAGCAAATCGATACAGTGCAGTACTTGAATACCTTATTTGCGTGGACACAAGTCCTCTTTCCGTCCGCACAAAAAGAGATGCCGCGCGACCAATCGCCCTGGCAGGAATGGCTATTTGCGGAAAGTGTTCGACGGACTATCGTCATGTCATATGCCCTCACAATGGCCACGTCCAGTTTCAAGTATGGATATTGCTCGAACTGGTTGTTTCTGGAGTCATTGCCTTTCGATAGTCGTGCGGGACTGTGGATGGCGGAGTCGCCGCAGGCCTGGATTGCGGCTGCTAAAGTGCGGACGGGGGAGGAAGTGGGTGAACAACTTCAGTCTTATCATGAGTATTCTGAGAGTCGGATGGGGATGAAGGATGAGTTTCATGGAGATATCTTTTTGAAGTTGCTTGTGAATAGCCATAATGGAGTGAACTAGATAGATCGAGAGAAGTAGGAGTTTGTTGGCGGCACACTGCTCTTATACCATTTGGTTGTAAATTGACTTTAGGAATGAAACTACTTACTGTCTCATGTAGACCTGTGGGAACTAATCCTAAGAGAGTTCAAGATAAATTTTATCCGGAGTTGGGGCCTGCATTCGATAGAGACCCGTGGGAATTAAACTCAATTCGTCAAAGGGAACTACATCAATTGATATATAAACATAATGGACCAACTACCCAACACACAGGATCAACTGGATATAAGCTAAGCTAATCGCATCAAAAGACATTTCATCCGTTTCAATTATGCGGACGAAAGTTGAAGAAGCGTAGTCCAAATATTCGTCCGTCAACTCAGTCAAGCATGTATATAAATCAGCTGCTCGTATCCTGAAGTCGTCCATATCTGATCCTCTCATCAAACATCCACTCTCAAAACAACCAAAATTTGAAAAGCAAACATCATGTCCACAGAAAAACCCCTCCTCGTCATCCTAGGCGCCACCGGCAATCAAGGCGGCTCAATCATTTCCTATTACCTCTCCCAATCCTCCCCCTGCCCCTACAAACTACGCGGCATAACCCGCAACCCATCATCCCCCAAATCCATGTCCTTAATCTCTCGGGAGGTAGAAATGGTCTTCGGCGACTTCGACGACTTTTCCTCCCTCGAAGCCGCGTTTCAAGACGCAAACGCAATTTTTTCAGTGACTGACTTTTGGCAATCCTTCACGAACCCGTCGCTACGTGGACGGGCTGCTGAGACTGGTGAGAAGATTGGCGTTTTAGCTCGAGAGCTGGAAGTGCAGCAGAATAAGAATATTATTGATGCTGCTGCTAGGATTGAGACGCTTGAACGGTTTGTGTATTCGAGTTTACCGAATACAGCCAAGTTGAGTGGAGGGAAATACACTCATGTGTATCACTTTGATGGGAAAGGGATTGCCGAGGAATACGGGAGAACTACATACCCAGAACTATGGGCAAAAACGAGTGTATTCTATGCGGGATATTATCTTGAGAATTATTTCGATGCTGCCGGGAGTCTGTTTAGGCCGAAATTGGTATGTGTCCCCTTCAAATGTTATTTCTGGTACAAGGGTGACTATATATACTAATACCTAGGTAATGGTTACAGAGCAAAGATAAAACAACACTGATCCTATCCGCCGCCGGAAATATGGCTAAATCTGTTCTACCAATGTACTCATCCATCGACGACACAGGGCCCCTCGTCGATGCGCTGCTGCGCTCTTCGGCCGGACATAAAGTCATCGGCGTCAACAAGTGGCTCAGTCTTCGCGACTTTGCCAAAATTCTAGCCCAAGTCCTCGGCAAGAAGAATGTTGAATTCATTGACAAAAATCCTGATATGGATCAACTGGGGGATCCGGATTTTGTGGAGGATGCTATGGATATGATGGGATGGTATGTTGAGTTTGGGTTTGATGGTGGGAAGGTTGATAAGAGTGTGGAACAGCCGGGTGATTTAGGGGTCGAGGTTGAGTTGAAGTCTGTGGAGGAGTGGTGCAGGAAGCAGGATTGGGAAGGGGTTTTGGATGTCGTTGAATAATATTACGACTGAATATAATAGAGTGGAAAATCGATGTATTAGTCTATCACCTAGGTAACCTCGACAGGGTCTATCCATACAGTCATAACACCGTCAGACAGCAATTGCACATCAGATCTTAGACATCTCCCAACCAACCCTGAACCACCGATTCAACACCAAGCACCCAGCTCCTACAAGGACCGTACTTCCCGCAAACAACTGCGCACCCATGTACTTTCCCCCCTGAACCTCGATAAGCGCACCTTCAATCGCGGGCGACGTCAAACAGAAGAAACTAATAATCGTGAAGACCATGCCCGTACGTGTGCCTATCTTACTCATATCCGTAGTTTGGTGAGTGGCCATCGTCGGGAACAGTGCCTGTGCGGCACCAGCAAGTAATCCGTAAACAGCGCTCCAAGCATACAGTCCCGCAGCGCTGTCGATAGCCATCCAGCAGAATATGCAAATAGCGCAGATGATGTTGCAGACAATATTCATGTTCGTGGTACCTGTGAACCGATGCGCGAGAATGTTGGGAACCATACGACCAATAACACCCAGGCCGTTGAGCACAATGACGAGATGCAGCGAATCCGAGAGATGGATTGTGTTACGCGCAAAGGTGCCGAGGTAGAAAAATGCCATGTACAGACCCCAGAAACAAAGCGAGTTTGCAACGATGAACGTGACGAATGGCTTCTCGCGGAATGCGCTCCATTCGACGAGGGGTCCTGTAGAGCGGGGTGGGATGTAGGGCCTGTATCCGATTATGGAGGGGATGTGTGTGATCAGCATGATCAATGCCATGGCGCGCATTGTCCAGGCGAATCCGACGTTTGAATGATATAGCAACGCGTTGGCGGCTGCTGGATAGACCATGCCACCGGTGGCACCGCCCGAGGCCACGATGCCAAGGGCAAAAGTGCGCTTCTTCGAGAAGTATGAACTCGTCACGGACAACCCAGGCGTGAAAATGAGGCCAGCACCCAGCCCGTAACAAACAGCCTGGCACAAGAAAATCGCGTAAAACTTGTGCTCGAACAATGACGTAAGACTAACCCCAAGAACCTGCAGCACAACGCCAGCGACAAAACAATGCCGAAAGTAACCCGCGTCAGTAGCGCGGCCGGAGAACACGCCTCCAAAGAAGATGAGAAACATCTGAATGCCGCCAATCCATCCCACGGTGCTGGGTGAATGGCCCAGTGTCTCGGTGTAGAATTGCTCGAAGACGCCGTAGCTGTTTGTCACGCCAATGGTGTTGAAGAAGACCATGTGCCCGAAGAAGACGTGTAGCCATGCTAGGGCGCCGCCATCGGGGGGTAGTGGTATCTCTTGGTTCTGGGTTGGTGGGACATCGGGGGTTGCTGGTGCAGGAGGTGTCTTCAGGAGGACCGAGGTATAGTCTGACGACGAGTCAGACGCGTATGAGGAGGATTGCACGATTTGTTTCTCAGGATCCATCATAATGGGCAAGTGCGGGTTGTATGGTTCAATTGGGATATGAGTTGTGAATTTCGTTACAGAAAGCCTTGTAGTGCACAACTAGGAGATGGATGTGAGTTAGAAAGAAAAGAAGTTTAGAATCGTTCACAATCTTGTTTACATAGTGTACGCGGTGGTTGTTGACCATGAAAAGGGACACGGAAAAGCCCGTCTTTATTTACAGAGGTTCACATTTTTGCTTCTCTCGGCCGGAAGACATGGAAAATGTTCCTCAAAGAAAGATGAGATGACTCAGTTCATATTTCATACCAAGAAAATCCAAGAAATTGCATCAAAGCCGGATCGCATCGACACATCATATCTCCCCCGCCTCGTCAATCCCGATCATCCCGCCGATCCCGACAAAGCCCTAATCGGCTCCCGGCCATACGCAGCGATAAGCCCCGATAAGATAAGACCGCAGCCGACGTTTCCGCACTTCCCGCTACTTTCTCCCCAACTTCCTTCCACCTTCCCGCCCCGCAACTGCCACCTTGACACACAGCCTACACAGTCAGAGTCAGTCACAATGGAAACTCACAACCCCTCTGACAACTCTCCTACTACTACTGCTCATACCGCATCGACCTTACGTAAGCGTCGACGAACTAAATTAGCCTGCGACCCATGCAGGTCTCGGAAACGGAAATGCGATGGTCATTTGCCGTGTGAAACATGTGTTCAATTCGAGTACGACTGCTATTATGCCACCACGGGCTCGAAAAGGGCATCGATCAGAGGACCATCATTAGAACGAGAGCATGCTCATGGTCATATCAGCACTATCTCTCCAGCATCCGATCATGGTCCCACGCCGACCAGCAACAAGTCGCAATTACATGATACTACACCGACAAATCGCTTAGTGTCGCCCGCGGTTAGTAACAATGCAAACTCGCAGATGGAGTCTCTCGAGGCAAACTCCGGAGCCGCGTTTGTGAGGAGATTGGGTCTGAAAATGGATCCGTATAATGCGCCGCGATTACATCTCTTCGCGTGGAATGCTGGTGATCGGTTGGCTGGTTGTCCACCCGGTAGTCGGAGACCAGTTACTAGTATCCTGACAAAAGCTGAGATGAGGAATTTGGCATTGATTTACTTTGAGAAAGTGGCTATTGCTTACGGGTTCATTGATCAAAATGTATTTTTTCACCGTTTAGAGGAGCGATGGGGGACGACGACGCCGACGACAGTTGGCGATGAGACGTACGATCCGGTGTTTTGTGGAGTTGCGGCGTTGGGTCTGTTGTTCTCGCAGAAGTTTCCTTCCGCATTTGAGCCGGACCTTGTCGAGACTGCGAGGGCGTTATTAGAGAGGCATTCATTGTCAACGCCGCCATCGATAAATACAGTGACCGGCTGGGTTTTGCGAGTCGCATATCTGCGCATGACCTCCCAGCCGCATACAACCTGGCTGGCGAGTTGCTCATTGATGCACGTTAGCGAAGCAGCCAGAATCCATCTCGAGTCACCATCCCGTACCGTCTTTGAGGGGTCATCCGAATACGAGTACATCAATCTAGACATTCGTCGCCGCTTATGGGGCATGGCCCAACACCTGAATATCTGGGCTTCCTTTGATCTCGGCAGAACAAAAATCACATTATCAGGTGCCTCGACAAAACCTGTCGCTCCAAAGGCTGGGGACTATACATCTCAACTCTTGGGATTGATCCCCTTAACCGAACCATTAGATCCCACCAAGACGCGGAGCGTCGAAGATCTTGAGGCCGATCTAAATCGAGTACTTGACGAAAACCGTGAACGACCACCCGTCATCATGGCACAGGTCAATCTTATGCTCTGCATATTCCGACGTCTTCGAGCCCAAAAATCAAATATGTTGAATCTTCAAGCAGACCGAATCTTGGCTTTGGTCGTCAAGGGACTACGCGCTGCTCGACAGATGGTTGTAGATAGCAGTCCCTGGCATCACGTCGCCAACGTCCCGTTTCAGGCGATCTGTTTGTTGTTAGCGATTGATTCTAGAGCCTCGCTGGCGTTGTTGGGTGATGCGATGAGCACTTTACAGCTTGTCGCGAATACGTGGAATAATGCTATGATGCGAGAGGCGTATAACACGGCTTATCTGTTGATACTGCTGCATCAGCGACGGAAGGAGGAAGATGCGAAGGCGCTGAGGGATGTGTTGAGTATTCATTCAACTGCGCCGGCTATGACTGTTGATTCGACTACCCAGCAGGTTACTGGTGTCGGCAGTTATAACCAGAGCAGTGGCTATCAACAACCACAACAAGGAGTAACGACAATGACGGCCACCGATTCCGCGGAATTTCTCTGGTTGGAAGATCTAATTGCGGACATGCCGAGTTTGAGGGAATTTGATCTGGAGCAGTTTCTGGTTCAGGATGCGATTCAGCCGCAGGATGCTGATGTTGGGGCGGGATTTGGGACGGAAGGTTTTAATGCTTAGTTGTACGGAGTCTACTCCGTATATATATTAAGAATTGTTGGTTACGCGTGAAGTGTATATATTCTCATCTCTTATCTTTTAACTGGTCATCTGATAGGTAGGATATGCTTGTCCCGCTAATGCACAAGGCCGATCTGTAGGCACACTTGTGTCACCAACATTTAAATTACGTTCATCATCTGGATGACATCCAATTCAATCTGCAAATTTATCCCTAGAGTCTTTTATGATCAGATGACACGCATCATCTCTGTGGATCTACACTTTACAGAGATTAGGGTAACGCCATCTCACAGCCTAAATCCACGGCTGAATCGCTAGTGACTAATAGCGCCGACCAGCCTGCCAGCCCCCGGCCCTGTGATACCGGCACGATCTTCATTTTAGCGTGCGACTCGGTTGAGTCTGGTGATGCCTCCTTATCTGGCTTATCATTGATTTTGTTGGTAGGCATGTGGCTGGAGTATAAATCCAGCCTCCTGTTCCTGATCGTGATAGTAGTACTACAAAATGGTGAGACTGGAGCTTTTTGTGTATGACAGATTCTCTACATTAAGTAAAACTATTGAACTGCTTGAACGATACCTATTCATCATTCCGCAAAGTCGAGTTGTGTAACGGACACAATAAATACTGCGAAAATGGCCGACAGTCACATTGGTGTACATGACCACGATGATGAACCCACAGAATCATCACCCCTACTCCCAAAAGCCGATAATAAGAAACAAGACGAACCGCCAAGGCAGCCACAACAAAGCAGTAGCAGCAGCAGCAACAAGAAAATGGACACCACCACAAAACCCACACAATCACGAACCACCACCGCCATCGGTCCACCCATAGACATCAAACCCGGCGCATCAGGAACAACAGCAGGAAATGCAAGCGGACCAAACCACACCCCCTCCTGGCCCGCCCCCGCCGGCCTCCCACCCCGCGACAACGACGACGAAAGCCTCATCATATTCCGACGCGCAATCGGGATAAACTACACCCTCTCCTCCACGGACCCCGTAAGCATGGAAGAAGGCCGCCGCCGCGCCGTCGGCATATACCGGGCAGTCATAAAAGCCAAACGCAACAAAATGTGGCAGTTCCGCGCCATGTGGTGCGTTGTGTTGTTCTGTCATTTTGCGCAGATCATTATTGGGGCTGCCTTGACTGCGCTGGGGCCACTTGCAAACGATCATGGTGTTGTTATTACGATCCTGGGGGCACTGAATACGGTTATTGCGGGTGTTTTGGCGCTTGTTAGTGGTCAGGGGGTGCCGGATAGAATACAGAAAGATGAGATTGGGTATAGGAAGATACAGGATTGGATTGAGGAGACGGAGGCGTTGTTGGCTGTAGGGATTATTGGAAGGAACAGAAAAGAAGTTGGACTGTTGGTGGAGGAGGCATTCAAGAAGTATAATGCGGCGAAATCGAATGAGGAGAATAATAGGCCGAATTCGTATGTGAATGCGCCGGAGGAGCCGTCGAGGGCGGCTAACGGGAACGGGGAGGGCAGGGGGCAGGTATCTGCGTAGTCGACGTGAATAATGGATGTATATGGTGTATCTAACTCACAATCTTCGACGCTGGAAAGTCAATTGTCCCCTCGGGATAACCCCCAACTGACCATACATTCGTCTTCGGGAGACTGATTCCATCACCATACCACTCCAAACTCTCTTCATTATCTGAAATAAACGCCTTTGAAATATAAGCCGACCCCCATGACCTCTTATACGTCGGCTTAATCATCAACCAAGGACTCTCTCGCCCATTTTTGGGACCATCAGTCGCAATCACTGCAGCTGTGACCGCCGACTCTTTGGGATACCTGGGCACTGCTAGGGCGGTTGCACAAGACCAGCTGGAGCCATCGCTGGTAGAGGCAATTTCGGTAACGGAATCCCTTTTAGTAAGGCTGTGAAGAATGGTCTTTTGGGGTCGAGTGGTGCAGCGCTGTCTTCAGGGTGATATATCTTCAATATCTGATCCCTTTTACCGACAGGCTCAAAGACGAAGCGCGCTCTATGCTTCGGACTATCTTCACCATATTAGCTATATTTGACATACTAGGAAAAAAAAGGAAAGAATACTCCAATTTCTTCTACCATTGCAAACACTGGCATCTGTTGAAACATAGACATTACTTATCCTCGCATTCCGTCTCTCCGTATGCGGATTCACGAAGAAGCCCGGCATGACAATAAGTTCATCATAGGGACCAACATCCGTGTCCTCATATCGGATTATGGTAAGCACTTTTGCCCATGTCCCAATACCATTGAGTTGGGGTTTTCCATTGGAGATTTTGTGGAGTGTGTCCGGGTGGATGGTTTCCATGTGGTTGTGGGAGCCGGGGGTTAGGACATGTCGTTGGAGTTCAGGCTGGAGGTTGGCGAGGAGTTGTCATTTCTGTTGTCAGGGTTGCGGTACATGAACATCCAGGATTTGGCTTTGAGGGTCCAGGGTGGTGTTGAAACTGGGATGTCCTGGCTAGGTGGCTCCGAGCCTGGGATTGCTGGTTCCGGAGGGGAAGGGATAAAGTCTTTAGAAATTATGTATAAATGTGATTATGTGCGACTCTTTGAATGTCTGGAGCTCTATATCTATTAACGTCTGAATAAATGAAGACCAGCATCGAAGTCAAAAACAACAACCATAACACAGGTAGTGCGGGGACAAACTATAATTGAAGCTCATCCAACCGAGGTTCGCACAACCCTAACCTATAACCCTAGCCTATATCAACTCGACGTATCCTTCACAGCAGGATAATGATCCTGGCCATAGGTGGCATTCAGCGTCACAGCGCCGGAGATGCTCCCCTCTTCAAGACGGATCCATGTATCGGTCTGTTTTCCCAACGTCTTCTCGTCTAGCAGGATTTGTCGTGATCCGCGAGTCCAGGAACCGTATCCGCCGTAACCGCTGTGGCGGTCGAAGCAGAGCACGACGCCGTCGCCTTTGATATCCATTTCAGAGAGGGTGGTATTCCATTTGAAGCACCTACAGTCCTCGACTTAGAACGATTCTTCTTGTATACGGGTGGGGCAACTTACCAGTCGTTTCCGTGATCGTGTCCGCTGAAAGTAGCTATCAATCCCTCCGTCTCGACGAGAGCTTTCATAAAAGGCTTGTCTTGCCCGGTATAATTAAATGAGCCATCAGATGGTCCTTGCTCAGCAAGCGGGACATCATCGTTTATGCCCGGCTCAGTGTGAGAGTTGGGACCGGGACTTTCTTGAAATGCGAGCATGGCCGTGACGGGAATATGGAAGAACGCCAGCGAGGGAATAGTCTTACGGTAGACCTTATTGAGTTGGTCGCGAGTTTCGGTGAACCAATCCACAACCTATAAAACAATCAGCCTAATTCATCCCCCAAATCATACGATGATTCATACCGACTGATCAACAAAATCATCAACCGGAATACCATCCCCATTCCCATCCACCGTCTGAAACTCATTACCCCCTCTACTATCAAAAAACCACAAAATCACCTTCGGCGTTTTGTCGCTCTTATCAGCCGAATAAATTGGCAAATAATAATTCGACACACCGGACGCACAGCCAATACTAGGAACCATGCTTTGCGTCAAGGAATTCGGGTATCGCTTCTCCCGCGTAAATATTTCTTGTCGCGAAAGATTGAATTGACTGTCGTGGTTACCATAAGTACACGCCCAGTACAGATTCCGATCTACAAGCGGCGCCACGATTTGGTCGAGATAGTGGCTGGAGTTGGTTTTGAAGGTGTTTTCGCCGGTGATCAGGTCGCCATTTAACACGACGAGTTGCGGGTTTTCTTGGTCAAGGACGCTGTTCATGACGCGGGTTGAGTTGATGTCCTGTTGGGGACCCCAGTCTAGGTCTTCGGCTGTGCGATGGTTAGTAACTGCGTTATGATAATTGATTTGCCACTTCGAGAGGGGGTTACCTTCGCCATAATGTAGATCCGAGAATACAGAGATTTGAAATGTGCCCTTGTGTGTGAAGCGGAGGATGGGTGTTGAGAGACCCAACCCCAACGCACACTTTGCGCCGATTATCAGTGCAAGAGTGATGGACTTCATTTTGGTAAATCCTTGAATGATTGCTGAAGAGGGGTGGAAAGAAGAAAAAACAGGAAACAGGACGAAGCTTATATACAAATCCTGGGGATCATAAAACATGAGATAAGATGAAAGATTAAACAAATTAACACCCACAGTCTTCACCACCAAAAACCACTCGGAATATTGCATTTAGCCTCGTGTCCTGATTACTTGCTTGCTACTAACTATTTTCTGGTCTAGCGGTTTAGTGCTTAATATGAAGTGGATCTTGAGTGATGCTAGCGATAACTTTCTTTAGACATGTGCTTTCGGATGACGAACGGTTATGATAAGTCTAGAACATCTGATTCAAGTTCGTTAAATTCATTCAAATTGCTTATAGAATAGGAAGGTCGATAGATGAGGTTGCATTGCACATGGGAGAGTCGTTGACGTATGACTCCACATAACCCTAATCCGATAGCCCTAATTAGGGCTATCTCGATTTTGATCGGCGACGAGGTGATTGATAAGCACGCTTCTAAATATGAGGTCATGTTAGTTAGGATGATTTTATAAAGTGTTTTGTTCACAGTTTGTAGACCTCTTTCTAGCTACGATTGATTGCCTGTTGAGTGGCTAGTTCTAGTTGTACATGGAGAGGCGCCCAGTCACATTCATAGAAATGTATCCCGTATACGATGATTCCTATCAGTCTGTAGAAGATTCAGTCTACATAACTGAATTAAAAATTCCTCTCCTCAATTTGCTAACTACCAAATGCAAGCAAAGATCACTCAGTCAACACGTTGAAGAGATCAATGGTGATTGCGGGGTGCGTCTCAGCAAGATCAGCGAAGCTCTTTTCGTGGGATAGATCTCGGATATGCGAGGCAGCAAATCGAACGATCAAATCACGCATTAAAGACATCTTCCCAGGCTCATGCACTGTGATACGAGTGTAGATGTAGATAAGCATTTCACAATGGTCTCTGGCGATGGAGATGGCTTGACCCTGCTTAGTGCTCGATGGAATTGGTCCAAGCATAGTTGACGCACATGGATGTTGTCAATATCGCGTGGCTGGCAAGTCAGGGAGTCATTGGATCGCAGATTCGAGAAGCGTGTCTCAAGTTGACTTCTTAGACGATGAAACTCCGAACTTGTGTATGTCTTGCGAGAAGAAGAGGTGGTCGTCTGCTTTTGTTTGGCAGTAGAGTCTTGAGTAGACGCCTCTTGGGTACCGTAAAATGGCGACGAAGGCGGTTGGAGATCGAAGCTCGTTTTCGCGTTGTAATGGGTGGTGGACGGTTTTGAATCGGCGTCTTCATATGCAACGATTTCATGCGCTGAATAGCTACCCGTGTAAGCAAATTGGCGGAAATTTTTGAAGACTTCAAGTTCAACGTCCGCCAGAACAGCCTGTCGAAAAGTCGACTCCGTCATGACACTGTTATGACTGGGACGCGGTGTTTACCAACGAGGAAGGTAAAGTGAGGGGATAAGATGACCCTTGGAAATATAGTCAGCACAACACTATAAAAAAACAAATCTCGTCGGTCCGCAGAAATTCCCAATGACCATTCACGCTGGTGCATTTGAGGATTTGTCTACCGAACTGAGCGCCATGGTAAACGATTTAATTACGAAAGATTCAACAGACCGAGCCATCACTCTGGACCACATTAGCACTGAAGCTTTTCAGGCATTCACCGAGTTCGCGTACACCGGTAACTATTCTCATGTCAAGAGTGACTCTCTCTCGTCGAATTCGCTAAAACGAAACGCAAATGAAGCCGGCCTTGACCAAGAGAACAACCCATGCAAGAAGCAAGTGCCAACCTTAGGATCTAAGTCAGGGGATGCCTCTAGCGAGTCAGTCAAGTCAGCCGAGCAAAGTCAACCATCCACGCCAGAAATCCCAAAAACAGAGGAACAAATGACGAGCGACTTCAACAACTCGATTACTCCATTCAAACATTATAAGAGGCTGGCATCATCTCTGACGCATCGGTTCCGGTGTTTGAATTACAGTCATCCCTCCTCAGACACTATGCCGTTCCTTCCAATTCTTGTTGAGTTATATGAGTTCGCCATAAATACTCGATTGAGGCACTTCGCCAGAAAACCTTGAGTTCAATCCATTCAGGGCTCTGCCGTTGTTTTAACAATGTATCACAAGTGACTGTCGCGTACTTCATCACAAAATTATGTACTCTCAAGTCCAGAGGGATGAAACAGGCGGAAAGTGTCAGCTACGAGAATTGTGTATTCGATACGCCGTTTCTCAAGCATCGTCCTTGCACAAAAATCAACCTTTCGAGGAGCTGCTCAGATCAAATGGAGACTTTGCCGTAGACTTTTTTCGAGGGCTGGGGTAGTAAAGAGTCACTCAGAAGATGGTCATGGGTGGACAATCTGCAAAACAGAGGTGTGCTTAGGCTTTTGTGTTTGGTCTAAGACATGATCTTTATATTGAGATGAATGGTTACTAGATGTATGATGTATAGAATGAACCAAGCTAGATGAGATGAATGAGATCAAAGCTTCTTAGTACTATCTCGTGTTACTATAAAACATTGTTATTATTTCTCTTGCTTGTGTTTGTGTTAGGTTGCTATAGGCGATTTCTGTGCAAGACCATTCAAGAAGATCCTGCAAATTTTCTTTGACATCAAACAGGGAGACTGACCTTCCCTCCTGTTATTCCTAGCTATTGCCTGCTGTCATTTTGATTTTCACCTACAACTCGTCCCCATTATCAGCCGCCCCTTGATTCTCAATAACCTGACGGATTCAAAGCAAACAAGGAGAAAAATAAATTCAACATCACTTCTCCTCCTCTGAAGGGGTTCCGTCTCAGACGAGGCGTCTTTTGACCATGGCAATCCTGCCAAACTGGACCGAGTTGAGATACTCCACACCCTACTTGATTGATGAGCCTCACTGACACTATCTTCTCCTTATACTAGAATTATCCAGTCCCCTCTCGTTACCTTTCTCGTTGGCGAGAAAAAGACGCAAATCCGAATCCATGCCGCGTTTGTGCAAAATCTATCAGATCCCCTCGCTGAGCTCATCGTCCAGCAAGCCAGCGATGAACAATTCATCATACTCGAGGATGTAGAAGTTGAGACATTCACTCGCTTCACTGAGTTTGCCTATCGAGGTACCTATGTCACTCCCATGGCGCACGACGCGTAGATGACCATCACCGCCCGCGATGAGGATGGTGATGTTTTCACGATTCAACGAGGATACCCTATTCGTGGCACGACCAGTCCGGTTGCTCGCACAATCTCGCCAGTACGCAACGCAAGCGCCTCACATCACTCATCATGAGCGCAAAAGAGCTCTCAATATCCTTATCGTTCCCCAGCTCTTGAAGAAATTCTTTTTCTGCCTCCTCAAAACATCACTCACTCATCCTTAGAACAGAGGCCGGTCTCGAGATCCTTATCGTTCTCTAGCCGTTGGATACATTTCTGTTCTACATTCTTCAAAGCACCATATTTGCTATCATCCGAGCCGGAATAGCACCCAAGGGCCTTCCCTTTCTCAGTGTGCCGACAGAACGGTTATTTTTTTTTCTCACACTCAAAGGTACACAGCAAAGATGGTCAACTACAAAGAGTGCGTTTTCTTAATCTCGTTACATATGAGGTTATATCACTAATGATGTACATTTCAGGATCATATCATCTTCGCACTTCACCTTCCCCGTCGGTGAAAAAAAGACACCTTTGACAATTCATCCGGCTGTCGTGAAGACGTTATCGGCTCCTCTGTATGCTCTAATGAGCAATGGTTTGATGAAAGAATCTCAAATTGGAGTTGCAACCCTCGACGATGTTGAGGTCGATACTTTCGTCGGATTTTCTGAACACGCGTACACCGGTGCATACGTGACACCTGCGAGGCCTTTCCATTCAGGGTCAACAGCGAAAGATCTGCCCCGTATTAACGAGATTTTAAAAAGAAACCGACAGGATATTCCTGGGATGGAAAAGACTATACAATCTTACAACAAATTCAGATACGGCTCCGTTCCAGTCATCGGCCCGCTTGATCAGTATATTTTCCTGTGCCTGTGGGAAAGTTTCAAGATCCGAAATTTCGAAGGTCGCTTGGCGAAACTGGAATGCCAGCCTGATCTTCTGTTTCATGCCAAATTATACGTCTTTGCAACAAAGTATATTATGGAACCATTGCGGCAGCAGTGTCTGGTAACGCTGCACCATGACCTGTGTGCCCACGGGTTGTCTAGCCTAAACGGCTTGAAATTAATTCCCGATCTGCTGAGATTTACTTATTCGAACACTGGAAAAACTGAAGCTATGGGAAAGTCATTGGGAAAGTCATTGCTTCGAGATTTGGTGATTCACTATGCAGCTCCCAAGCTACCAGAGCTATCTAAGCACGAAGGATTCTGCAAATTGTTGACTTCAGATGCGGAAATGAGCACGGATTTGGTGATGGAAATGCTGAAATAGACGCCGATAGGGACTGTCTTCGAGGGTGTACAGAGACAGTACTTGGGGATCTTCCGAATGGTGAGAAAGAAATGAGGAATGGGGATTTTTGGTTTGGACAGTTGCGAGGAATTGGAGAAAATTTGGGAATTGCAGGAAAGAAAATGACATATGATTATCAAATAATTTGAGAATGGAAGAGATAGAACCATGACAGTCAATCAATATTATTCAAATCTTGTTTTACGATCGAATCAGTCACTCCTGGAAGCTATTGGTGATCATAGAATACCATCGAGTTGCAGCATGTCAGCGTCCCGGGCTAAACCTAGGTATGATACTGACATGTAAGGACAGACTTACCTCGTTTGGAAATAATCAGAACTCATAACCCTGGAACGTATCATTGACAATATTGAAATCGCCTAGCCATACATATGATTTTGTCCCAGTTCTAACCCAGGGTTTGTCTGGGTGTAGGCTCCGCAGTGTGGACCAGGAAGGTGAAATTTACAAATACTAAAGAAAGCTATTAGAGACCGACGCATTGTCATATCAGTCATACAATGTGGGGAATAGCTTCACGTCGTGCTTCGTTGATTGTTTCATTGCTTTATATTGCTTTCAGATCAGTTGCTTTGGAGGCCGGGTCCGTCAGAATCAAGCCTGGGAACAAGCAGACGTAAATATGGGCTTGCTCCCCTGTAGTCTACTTTTGCTCTCCGGCTCATGTCTTGTTAGTCTTCCATGCTATACATTATATGTTGATGTTTTCTCGCCCTGTTATAAAAGGGTTTGAGCAATGGTTGTGGTAAAACTTTATAGGCACGTCTATTTGGCTTAGTGGTTACGAGATGAGTAGTACGTGCATGATTTAAAAGCAAAATGAATAGTCTGTCATGGCATTGTTTTCTTTTCTCTTGCATGTCGCGTTGACTTCAGTGAAAACAACCTTGGAAGCACATTTGAAGGACCCACGATACAGTGATATCAGGCTCTTTATCAAACCAATCCACTGGCTTCGTTGGAAGAAAGTTTCGTCTGCTTGGGCCATACCAAAAGCCAAAATGTCTCATCTCAAGAAGTAAACACCTTTAGCAGTCTGCTCATCTCTCTTCTGCCTGCTAATGATCTTTGTTCTAGGATTATCGGATCCTCACTGTTCACCTTCCTTATCGGAAAAAGAAGCCCGTTACAATTCATATAGCGCTTGTGGAAGACGTCTCGAAGCGACTTTACGCCATGATGACCAATGGTTGTATGACGGAATTCACAACTGCAGTTGCAACACTCGAAGATGTTGAGATGACCACTTTCATGGGGGTCTCCGAGTTCCTGTATGGTGGAAGATACAAAACACCCAACCGAGAGGAACTAGGAGAAGACAACAATTCTACGCCACCTGTTGAAAGCAGCAAGGCCAAATCCACTCGAATTACGAAAATGGATGGACAGGAAAATCCTAAATTGATCCAATTGAGGCAGATTTACGCGGAGGCAGCTTGTAAATGTGGGCTTCACGGCGAAACAATTAACAACTATCGTTCACGATTACTGGAGCTTCGTGCCAGGTTACAGATTTTTGTTCCCTGCAAAATTGTACATCTTCTCAACAAAGTATCTCATTGAAGGTTTGTCTCACCAGACTTTGGGAATTCTCCATGCCGAGCTTCGCTATTACGACTTGACCGCAGGAAACTCGGACGTGATTCTAGATTTGTTGGAATATACATGTGCGAAGACTGGACGAGCCGAGCCTACCAGAAAATCGTTGCTCAGGGAAGTGGTGATTCGTTATGTGGCGTGCAAATTGCCGATTCTAGCTGCATGGATGACTTCTGGACAATTCTGGAGGAGGACTCGCAGATGGGGTCTGATCTAATCAGAGAGATATTGGACAGTATCTGTGGCTCTCATGAATGATGGGAACCCGGGGAGCAGACTGGGCAATGGGCGATTGAAGGAATGGGGCGAAACATACGGGATATTATACAAATTGTTCGAGAAGTTAGATATGTACGGGATACACCGAACTCAGATTGACTGGTTACAACGACGGGTATTGAAACTTGTTACTCACTACATGGCTTGCAAGATACGCATTATTTCCAGGAACAAGATTTCTTTACCATCCCGGACTCGGATGCGGAAATAGGCTCGGATCTGGTCAGGAAGCTGTTGAACTAGATTCAGATGGGGAATTCTTTGTGCGAGCATGGATGGTCTAGTTATTTAGAAGAGAGACTTGGTACCCTAGGGACGTGGAAGGACCAGTTGGCGGAATGAAACAGGAGAAACGACCTCGGCGATGACATATTAATAGATCCAATATACGTTGACAGGATTGTTGATTGCGCCATTCTGACTGTTGCTAAAATCCTTTCTGCTTCTATGCCCAGGATACCTTCAATTTCGTTCCACCCTTGTTGGGTTAGGCTGCCAGCAACCAGTTTTTCCAGGCTAGTTTCGACATTGATGCCTGCCTTCTAAGTATTATCGAAAGCAGGCTTCCATTTTGCCTTGCAAATATCATGTCAGTATTATTATACATATGTCATACAAATTTGGACTGTCGTTCCAAATAGTACTAGTTCCAATGATCAGTATCCGAGTTGCCTACAAGATGCTCTTCCTGAAGTCATCGATTCCAATAATGCCCATTAAACGAGTATTCCTAGGTAACAGACTGTAGAAAAAAGAACAAATATATGCCTTTCTAAGCCGTACCTTGAAGCCATGCCAACATAGGGCTTGAGCAGGACTCTTAATGCTCGCATAACTATCAATCGATGATCAGGGGCAATCTGAAATAAAATTTATTTGAGTAGGGAGACCCCTTCTGCTGATACAAGAGAGATTCCACTACAATCTCACAATCCATTAGTCTAGCTACTGACATTGGTTATATAGAAGTCATCGAACCCAATTGCCTGGGTGTTAAGTGATTCAATCGAAAACCTGGCCGCCTTCCTCTTTGGGCCAACCGCGGTCACGTGTTGCACTAGCGAGCCTCACGCCACAGAGGCGCTCTCGAGACCTTGCTTCCTTTTCTTCTCCAGTTTGACCTTTCGCCTGGTTAGGCTTACAACACATTCCATTCGAGGGAGCCATCCCGATTTCGAAGTCGACTCGAGCCACCCAAATGGTCAGCAACATGGCATTGGATTTCATTAAGTGAGTTGTGAAATGAACCACGTTCATATAGTCTCTTGCTAATGTGCTGATAGGATCTTCAAATCTCCACAATTCACCTTTCTCGTGGGCGAGAAAGAGACGCCTATGACAATCCATACTGCTGTTTTGGAAGGCTTATCAGGTCCTTTGAATGCGATGGTCAACAATGGCATGAAAGAGTCCATATCCAAAGTCGCAGTTCTCAAGGATGTCGAAGTTGAGGTTTTTGCGGCATTCTGCGAGTTTGCTTATACCCGCCATTACGGGATGACCGTCACCAACTATATGAATCAAAACGTTGAAATAGATCAAGAGATGAATACGGATAAGCCAGATGTATGCTCGAAGGACAGTAACACCGAGGTTGATCAGGATGATTCGGAATTACAGAAGAATGAGGACAATGGTCTCAAGTTACGTATCAACTGGCTAGAATTCAAAGATCGTGAATTCAGTGGAGATACAAGAGGGCCGTCTGATTATGAGGAGCCAGAATTTCACTTTCAGCTCAAGATATACTTCTTTGCGACAAGATATCTCATTGAGCCGCTACGTCAGCAGTGTTTACTTTATCTACATCTTGACCTTTCCGAATTCAAATTGTCCCGTGACAATTGGCAGGAAATTTTTGATATGCTGGAATTCATTTACCTCTCTCCTGACGGTCATGAACCAATGTCTGAAACATCTATCCGAGATCTTATCATGCATTATGTGGCTTGCAAGTTTACGATTCTTTCTCGAAGTGAGAGATATACCAGCCTTTTGGAATCGAGTCCGGAATTTGCTACGGATTTACTCGTGGTGATGAAAAAATGGAGAAGATGAAGGGGAATGCTCCTGGATCATTTGACATGAAATCTATGCCTAGAACAATTTTATTAGCAGTAGTTAAGTGTCATTAAGGGAAATTAGATGAACTAGCTTAGGTTACCGCATCGCTTCCTTCCATAATATACATCTCAGTTTATGAATCAGCAGTGATAACTCCTTTTTTGATCCGTGACTGGTCTACTAGGTCTGTTAACATTCTAACGTTCCTTGATAGTAGGGTTAGGACACTTAATTGCGTATTCTAAGCGGGGTAGACTGCAGGGATTCGATTTTCTTTATCTCCTTGTACCCAGTGAGTCACTTTCTCAGGTGGATGCTCTCCCAAATAGTCAAGCACAATGGATGAAGATATATCAGGCCATACCGCCATACCGCTAGACAACAGTGGCCGTGGCCCTCTCCAGATCCCTGGGTTCAACGACATTCCTATATCTTATGAACTCAAATCCCAGGATCGATTTGCCCACGGTGAGCGCGACTGGCGCCAGACACCCGGAGTAACAGCTCGTGAGCAAGCTATGGTCGACTTGATGAACAAAGTGACCGATAAGCCAAGGTGGCATGTTGATGTTTTCGACGCCGAGATTGTCGACAACTGGCGAAGATGGGCTTTCGAAACGTATCATCTCATGAGTGAAAGGGCCTAGGGCTGGTGTCTGGAAGAACTGAATGATAAAGCTGTCTACTTCAACGAGACAAAACATGTTCATGTTATAGATACGGGAACTTGTATTTGCAAGTCCGATACGCCTGACTTGCAGGGCCTCGCTGCTTCATTCAAATCTGCTGCCACGCCTCTACTCGATCAACATAGAACTAATGAGGGTTGGCAGCCTACCTCCGAGGACCCAATCTTGAATCTTGTGGATCCATCAGTATTTCCCTTAGGTTATGGAAGAAGGCTGGTTCAAGAATCTACAAAACATTTTCGCTTCATACAAGGATGCCACTGTCGCGCCGAAGCATTTCGATAGACCGGCCGACAGAGACGACGTTCAGGAAGAGACTAAAGGAGAATGGGCTCCGAGAATCGGAGTTTCCATTGATATTTATCGCTCGGAGCGTAATTTCTGTTATTGGAGCTCGAATTACCAATGGCTTCCTTGTGATGTGGAGTTTACAAAGAGCAACAGGAGAAAAGTACGCCTCGCCTCGTACATCAACAACTTGCATCCTATCAATGAATCACTCTACCACGATATTGAGGATTTGATCCCTCTGTCAATTGCACTGTGGAATGATTGTTTGGTTAGAGAGAACAATGGCTTCGCTGACACCTGGAATCAAGGACAGCTGGGGCCTGTACCGTTGCGAATACTTACTTGGGGGATCGAGTGGAAAAATGAGCTTCCCGAATGGGCTCCAGCTTTTAAAGTTCCAGCTAAATTCGAAAAAAGAGGTATCGAGAAATTCTGGAGGAGTATCAATGAATCAATAGTATCACAGAGAATACAGATGAGGACGAAGAAAAATTACGCGCAGTGCAGGCAATGCTAGAAGGTTTATTCGAAGTTGTAGGCAGAGAGGACATGGAACTACCTCCAATAGACTCAGATTTATAGCGAAAGGCTAAGGAGAATCCTGAACTCCCAGAGAGGAATAACGGATCGGTTGCGTCAGTTTCAGCGCCGGAAAATTGGACAAAGGATCCTTGGTATCATATTAATCGCAAGCTGGATCGTTTGTGGTTACACCCCAGGGTCGCTTGGTCATATTCCCCAACGTGATGGAGCATCGCCTCAATCGCTTCAAGCTGATAAATCCACTTGTGCCTGGACATTACCGTACTGTGAAACTTTACCTGGTCGATCCACACTATTGAAAAGATTATAAAGGGGGCAGAGGATTGGCCTATGAGTATGAAAGAAGCAAACAAGCACCATTTAGAAATAGTCAACGAGCACCGTTGGAAAGATTACCTGAGGTCAGGTAGTATGCCCATGTTTAATTTCGATTAAAGTTCTGAATGCCTAGTCGTCATGACTGAGGCTATTTTGTTCCTTACATGTACAAAATCGTCCTCAAGGATAAGAGCATGAATGTTCACTATACATATGTATACAACAACTATCATTTTCATTTGAGGATGATGTAATAAACTTATCAGTCACCGGGGCTCTTCGCATACACGCTTCACATTGTTTTTGATCTTGTATCTTAAGCAAGGAAATTGGTCATCCTGAGGGTGAAATATAAGACTGACCCAAATTGTATTGATTCACAACACCTAGGATCTTCCATCCAACAGTACTGGGCTGGTGACCTCTCGAATAGGCAAGATGAAGGTCCTGGGAAATCGAGTAAGAGCAAACGATGCCTTTGTGCAATTCATCGAGCAGATCACAAAGTGTAAACATCCAAAAATCGGCAGGACTAGATTTGGATGCAGTCAGTCTATTGACTTTAGGGCTCATCTGAATTAGCCCCAGAAGCTGAACATGCCATTTGGGGGCGATGACTACGTTAAGCCAATGAGGATGCGGAATTTGAAGAGCTAATCTATAACACGTTTCTTTTAAGGCGGGCTTGATCCAGTCAACTAAACATGAATTCCCTCACGAGTTTTGCGAATACTGTTCGACACCCTTCTCCATCGTCGTTATTACCCTGTCGCCACCCCTCCCATACCGAGTGATATCGCAGTCATGCTCGTCACTGAAACGTTGGGCGATGTGGTCGGCATTTTCATCGCAGGTCTTTATACACTTGCCGGCCAGGCGCATTTCACGAATCGACTCACGCCAGGACTTGCCGCAAGCATTGAAATTATGACGCCAAACTCGCATCGAGCATTCTGGTTTCTCGGCCTCAAGTACCTCACTGTATGTAACGGCGGTCATGATCCGTAAATACTAGAATGAGTCTTGGTAATGTGTTATTTGCAGTTAAAACACCTGTTCGGAGCATTTGATCTCATCGCAGCTGTTCTTCTCTGGCGCAAACGGACTCGCAGGATTGGCCTTGGGTTAGCTATTATTGGTTTTTCGGGGGGTCTCTACGGGCAGCTGTACAACGACGACGAAGTCGCCCAGGTTGCTACCTTTTTGGGCCTGGCTGTCGCCGGATTTATACTTTCATTATTGAGCTTGAACCGCTCAAATTGACCTGTGTACTGTTCGATTAGATTAAAGGATTAGCACTAGAGTAAATGCGGTCGTTCCAACGAGTTAGGGCTAATTCCATGAAGCCCTAAAGGCTCGGAATTAGGTCCGATATGTCCGGCCATTCGCTACAGCAGAGACAGTGAGCACTCATCTTCATATGGGCTCCATTGCGAGGCAAACACAATACCTGGCTATTGGCAATATGGACTTAATCAGGATCAACAAATTAATCTACAATGGGTCTACGATACGAGGTCCAGAAGCACTATGGTTCGTAGGCCACGACTCTACCGTATCATCCTCGTCATCGACATGCCTTTTGCGAGCCAGCAATCATATCCATCGTTGTACCGTTCGATACTATATCGTACATTTTATCTCCGTGTAAAACCTAATTGTCCGGTATACTTTACATGACTGCGGTGTCTTCGCTCTACGGCATTATTTTGCGCCGTGATTCTCGTATTTCGTGACTCGGCTTTATATTCGGACTTCCGGCTTTTCGCCCAACCGGGAGTCACCAGATGCAAGCACAGGTACATTCGCCAACAACTAACCAGTATGGAATACTCTTGACATAGCCTGTAAAGCCGATTCATAATGTTTAATAATGTGTCACTACGTATGCTCGATATTAAGCGGATTTCGAATTCCGTTCGCGAACAGGCTTAGCTCATTCCAATTCCCAACATTCCGGAATCCGGCGCTATGACCTCTCTACTTCATCTGATAACTATAAAGCCCTGCTCAGGAGACTTGGACTGTGTATATTTCAATTCTTCTGTACTCAAACCAAGCACAACTTCAGCCCATATACAAGACAGAAAACACAATGAGCAAACTCCTCACCATCCTCGGCGCCACTGGCAACCAAGGCAGCTCAGTCGCCAACTATGTTGTCGCAGACCCTGTCCTGAGCAAGGAATATGCTGTTCGTGCAGTCACTCGCGACACCCAAAAACCAGCTGCTCAAGCACTAGCTGCCAAGGGCATCGAAGTTGTCCAAGGTGACCTCGACGACATTGACTCCATCAAAGCTGCATTCAAAGGAGCCCATACCGTCTTCGCGGTCACCGTCACTATATACGACGAGCAATTGAAAGCACGCGAAGTCCGTCAGGGAAAAGCTATTGCTGATGCTGCCGTTGAAGCCGGTGTCAAGTATCTGATATGGAGTACCCTATCCTCGCCCACCTTAGAGTCCAAAGGCAAGTACTCCAAAGTTGAATCGTTCGATTCCAAATATGAGGTCGAAGAATACATCCGCAGCCTTCCCATCAAAAGCTCTTTCTTCGCGCCATCCTCCTTCATGCAGAACTATTCGGGCATGATGGGACCGCATCCTGTCGGTGATGGCACGTTTGCATTATCAAACATCATTCGACCAGATACAAAATTTCCGCATATTGACATCGAAGGCGACACGGGTAAATACGTCGGTGCAATCCTAGCCGAACCTGAAAAATTTGAAGGCAAGGTTTTGTCCGCAGCAACCGACTTTTGGACTATGGAGGAGGCCGCGCAGATTTTGACTCGTCTCACTGGCAAGACTGTCAAGTACAATCAGATTCCGGTTGATGTGTACAAAGGATTTCTTCCACCGCATGGAGCGGAGTGTATCGTCGAGATGATGTTGTATGCTGAAGATACGGGGTACTATGGCAGCGAGACCAAGGAAAAGGTGGCTTGGACAGCGAGTGTTGCTCGTGGGAAGCTTACGACGTTGGAGGAGTTTCTTGCTAAGAATGTGCCACAGTCTTTGGCTTGAGTTTATATGTTGTTTGACTGGGAGAATATAGTATGTCAACTAAATATAAAATTTAATTGATTTCTTGCTATGGTCATGGCCCAGTTGTTTGTAGATCATGGGAATCTGATGTGTTGGGCTGGATTGATTTTGCCGTTTGTTTGTCTCATCTCTTCTCTCTCTTTTCTCTCTCCACTTGTTGACCAACCCTCCAGTCTCAACTGATATTATCATCTGCTCTTCTTTCTTTACAACTTCTTCTTGCTTGAATTATTCCTGAAAACGCATCTTGATAATTTCACATACATCTTAGCTGTGAGTCAGGAGTCGCGCTCTTAGGTTGAGACAAGACTAGCCTCGCGTGCTGTCACATTAAAGCTTTCTTTCATCTCTGGACAGAAGCCACATTTGACGACCAGACAAGAATGTTTTACCTCCTATAAATCTTGCTAGGGTGAATTGTCTTCCTAATTTTTATTAGCATTCTTGCATTAATTTGACAGATATCTATCGGACATTTTGCTTGTTACGCGTCGCTGTCTCCCCATTTTGAGTCTTATAAAAACAAAACACGCCACGCACCTCAAAAACATATCTGAAGTACAGATCAAGACAGTAGCTTGCCTTACAGCCTACATCGTGATACGCCAACATGACTCCTCCACTTCTCCGTCTCCTAGAGTCGATCCTCATCGACTGTGGCGATGAGCACAACTCCAGAGAGGTCATCACCGTGGCTCAGTCCATGGGCCTCTTCCTTACCATGGCCGAAGGCATGGGTCTTTACGCATTTGGAACAGTTGATGACGATTTTATATTGTCCCTGTACCCAGAAGATCTCCCACTTACCACTTATTCCATCACACAAATGATATACCCAGAAGTCATTGATGGGAACCACAGAATGAAAACGAGTCATGTTACATCAACCCAGCCGTCGAGATGGACATCAACAACATGGGACTATGCTGCGAAAATGATCATTTACAAACTCGACCAGATGGGTATTGACTGGGCGTCCATTGAATGCTTCCAGAGCGAGGGAGAAAGGGTTGGGGTGAGGTGCACAGAAGTTACAGTTGTTATCACAGTCTACACTTTGCCAATGGTCAACTGGGCCTTTATGAGATCGATACACGAAATCCATGCAATGACCGAAGCTCGTGTTGAGATACGAATCGGAAAGATAGTGCGACATGATGGTGCGGTGGGCGATACTTTTATTGATCAGACCTTTCTACCACCTGGAAGTGACGTTTCGTTCCACTACGCCATTGGAGAGTACTCTGGTGGGACAGTTGGGGGTGTCATCGAGCTGGTTGATGGAGATGGTACTTGCCAGAAGCTATGTGCATTGACTTGCCACTCTTATCTGCCCTTGGCTTTGCACGCACCGGATGCTGGTGTTGGGATAGGTATGTCATGCGAAGATATTGGCAACTTATGAACAGAAACTGATCTGAAATAATTTTCAGATTCAAGCCGTACACCCTTACAGCGATATGGATCTATTACTTGTTCCTATCCAAACGATAATTCATGGTACCAACAAGTCCGCGAAGCCTCCAGAGAATTGAAGTGGATCCAGAGTGAGATTGAGCAGATCAAAAGAGACTGGAAACCTGATTGTGAACCGGAAATTATGGCAGAGCAACGTGCCTATTTACAGTCTAAGGAGGATGAAGAACGCAAGAGGAAGCAGCTTATCTTGGATAATACCTTCAGCATTGGCACCGTCTGCGCATTCTCAGGTACACGCATATCTCAGAACCATCGTCTCGACTGGGCACTTGTGGACCTGGATGGGGTCCGGAATCGACTTGATAACGCAAATCTGATCTGCGAGTCATTCTCTTTCAACCAGATACAAATGGCACCTACCAACACAGAAACACTCAACCCCGGATCCGCTGTCTACAAAACGAAATACCCAGATCTCACGGGAGGTCATGTCAGCTACACAAAGAGCTATGTCCGTTACAAGGACGAGGACAACGGCGAAGTTAAAGTAGCGGCGGAATGGGCTGTGATCCCAGCACGAACTCACAAACAATTCAGCGAGCCGAAGGATTGTGGTGTCTGGGTTGTGGATCGTATCGACAATACGGCTGTTGGAGTGATATATGCCATGAACACTGCAACTGGCGTGGCTTATGTTACTCCCATACAGGAGATATTCGATGACATTGAAAAGGATATGGGGTTGACTGTTCGTTTGCCAAAGGAAGTTTGATGGTAGCTAGGAAGATGAATGTGTCCGTGGAAATCTGGCATCAATGGCGTATGTATGACTAATTAAGACTTTTTATTATAATAAACAAGAAGGAGAATTTTGATAGTTTACTATTTTCACATACAGTAAAATCCGGACCATGATGTTAGTTGTGTTTTTAGTAAGATTGAATTAACAATGAGAATGTCAAAAGAGGCTTTGATAGAATGATTAACACAGCTAACAAGGCAGGGCTGGTGATGTTCAAAATTTCCTCAAAGGGTAATGATTGGGATTTGTGACTACTTCATGCGTCAGGGCTCAGGGCTCAGGGTTCAGGGTTCGGCGCACAATAAACGAAGAAGGGGACAGATTACCTAGACGATGGCTCTCGCACAACAACAAACTAGTGTCTAAAATAGGAAGTTGTGATACAATGTTACTATATCAAAGCTAAAGCGCTTCTTGTTTTGGAAATATTTGAAAACAACTTCTCTCATCCTGATAGCATTCAACTACTTTACATCTCAACCCCAAAAACATCCCTGAAAAATACCAACTTGGTACCAAGTCCATCACCCCCAATATTCAGCATTAATCACTGCATCCAATCAAGATGTATGATACACTTGTCTTGTCGTTGTCTTTCATTAGGCACGCTGATAGTTGACAGCGGTGAATCCGCGGGCCTTCTTCGCCTTCTTCCCCTTTGATGGCTTGTATTCTTCATCATCGGCGGCCTTGCGCTTGTTGGTACGAGGTTGCACTTCGTGCTTGGCTTTCGAGGCATTGTCTCCCTCTCCCTCTTCTTCAACTTCATCAGAGTCGTAATGGTCGTCTTCGTCTATGTCGATGTTCTTGACACGGTGATGGTAATTGTAATCCCGATCGTCGTCATCCTCTTCTCCCCCTTCGCCGTCATCTCCTTCATCGACAGATTCCTCTTCCTCTTCCTCGTTGGGGGTCTCGCCAGCATGGCAGGGAACAGCGTCGTTGGGATCGGGGATGTGGGCACCGCCACAGTGGATACGACAAGCTTCCTCAAACTCTCCCAGATCCTCACCCAGATTAGCCAGAGCCTCGCAGGGCAACGTGTAACGACGGCTGCAGGAACTGGTCTTGTGGAACCAGTAGCAGTTGGCACAGTTGCCTTGGCTGATGTAGCCTTCGTCGTCCCATGCAATCACGCACTTCTGAAAGGGGCCCTTTCCAGTAGCACATCGGGTACAAGGAGCCAGGTCAGCATCTGCGCCGTGGGTATAGATCTTGGCGGCCTTGCGTCGGTAGGAGGTGTTGAGTTCTTGGGCACGAGGAGCCAGCCATTCCAGATCACGAACAGGGTCAGTGAGGTTTCCACCGCAGCGGGACAGATCGATGCCTGCTATTGGTGTCACCAGACCAGGTCGAGAGGTTTGGCGACGGCGTCCGGAGGTTTTACCCTTGGACTGCTTCGCCATGGTGAAGTCGTTCAGTGGTGATTTTTTCTAGGCGAATGTCAGCCAACGCGTCTGAAATCAATATCTCATGCATCCATCTCATAACAGCGTTACGATATGAGATGGATACAGCTTGGAGATGATACGTACCTGCTGTTTGGAAAGAAAGGGGAGGGAAGGCGCTAAAGAATCACAAGCAAAATACGATTTTGAAAATTCTGTGAAGGTTGGAAGAGGAAGAGAGAAAGAGAGAAAAAATAGAGCTGCAGAATCCTTTTATACCCTGGCCAGAGAGGGCACGTGAAGACGGAATTTCCCACCAACTCACACCTGGGCGCAGGGCGCAGGCTACTTACGTCACTTTGTTTGTGAAAGAGACAGAAGATTCCCGGAATATTCACCACAGGCACACTATCTTCCGTATTGGCATCATGGAGAGATTGATCGGGAGCACTCTACGGAGTTCTGTCTTGCTGGTCGATATCATCCAGTTCCTGTACCTATCCAGAACAGAAGGCCTACACACATCTATATCAATACTACTCGAATAGGCAACCTTAGTATGAGCAAACTCCTGTCATGATATTGGAGGGCAACCCGTCCCTATATTATAGGTAGATTTCGCGCAAGCAACCTGTGTAGTCTATACTCTGTGGTGCTTGATTCGTCCCAGCAAACGACAATGCATCAAAATGCATCTCACAATCTAGGGATGAAGAGGCCTCTGAGATACTAAATCATCTCATTATTTATGGTTGGGAGCACCCCGCGTGTCTAAATCGATTCATTTGTATCAACTTGGAAGAATTCTTATTCGAGTGTCTGCATATTTGATATCAATATCTGGCTCCCTTCACCAATCGAGATTGAGCTGTATTCAACCTAGGCTTAGGAACATAGATATTGGTCTGGAGCGCTCTACAGAGTTCTACGTTGTTGATCGATATCTTCCAGTTACTGTATGTTCCCCGAGGAGAACATGACTGTTCAGAACACAAGTCCTGCACACATCCATATCGACACTTTAATATAACAGTAGACAATCTGATCATGAGCGAACTAATGGAATATTATGTTTGAGATCCTGTCCTCATATCACAATGTATGTAAAAATCTAGGGATGAGAAGCCCTCTGATATACTAATTCATCTGATCCGGGCCTCTCCTTGTGTCTGGATTGAATCCATTGATTTCAAGTTTGAGCGGTCTTTTATTTGCGATATTCAGGCTACACTGTAAGATACTGATCTTTCTGCTACCTAATTAGCTGTTTGCCGCATATATGAGCAACAAGAAGGACAAAGGAAGAATTGCAGATCACATCTTAGCAGACTCGGCACTTGCATCTGCATTTCCTCCCATGTTTCCATCTGTTCAACGCCATAAACAAATCTGCGCTGATTTCTGCATTCGATTCCAAGAGATTCGTGAATGCTTCATCTTTCGAGAGGGTTGTAAATTTGCAAATCACGAAATGAGTCACCAAATCCCGCATCAACGATTGGCCTTCTGGCTCTTGACTGCTGGTATGCAGATACGTGCACTCCAGAAGATCAAGGATAATCTGCGAATTTTCCTCATCCACCCGGAATTTGCGTAAGCCTTCGTGAACAGTTCTCAAACAGTATTGACGCAATGGCTCAATGAGGTATCTCGTCGCAAAAGTGTATACTTTCATAGAGAGCGCAAAGTCCGGCCTGTCGAACAGCTTCCACCTTAAATCGCGTCCGAATTTGCGCTTCTGACAGTCCCAAAAATCAAGAGGTAGCTCGATACTGTATTAGTCGTATAGCCCTACGACGTTACCCTCGTCGACTTCCTCCTCCTCTTCGTCGTCACTATCCTCGGTGTGTCGCTTCTCCGGGGGCTGGCCTGACACATCCACAGTCGGTTCTTCATCAGGCTCGGGAGGTTCACTGATATACCTAGCGAGAGTACTTTCGTACTTGCCGGTATAAGCGAACTCGCAGAACGCAGCAAAAACATCGACATCGCTATCTTTGAAAATATCAACCTTGGATTTGGACTCCTTCGTGCCATTGCTAATCATTGCGTTTATGGGGTCTGATAACCCTTCCAAAGCGGCAGCATGGACTGACATAGGGGTCTCGTCGTCGCCCACCAAGAAGGTGAACTGGGGAGATTGGAGAGTTCTATGATAATATTAGTCTGATGCTTATATTGGAAGTATTTCCAGAACCTACTTGCTATAATTGATCATTTTGCTAGCCGGTTCGGTTGCTAGTCAACATTGCAACCATGAGGTCTTCTGTCGACCAGAGTGGAAGGAAGTTGAAATGAGCATTTGAGGATTTTTCTCTCTAGCTATACCTATCACAGATTTAAATCTTTTTTTACAGTTCATTCAGCAGCCTGGGTAGGTGCCTAGGTGTCTAAGTAGGCAACACTAGGCAGATGTTTAGAATCAGGAATGCACTCGTCTGGACGACAGGTTAATTACCACTTCGCGAGGAGCAATTTTTAGCCAACGCGGCTACTAGATTTTTGAACTACTACCTTTTCAAGCCTACTCTAATTTTATATGATCATTGAATAAGAATATTGGTGAGAATTTCACAGGGTGAAATGGCAGCCTGATGTAGGTATCCAGACTTTCTACCATGGCATGCTTGCACAGTAATACATGTAGTTATATACCATTTGTTTCCTCGTACGACCCGATTTCTATTAGTCGCGCCCGGCCAGATGCCCTTCCCTCATTTGGTGCATGACAATTGCGCGTAAGATTCAAGTGATTACCAGCAATATCGCTAAACCACATTCAGGTCAACATCTTTCCTCGACGGATCCCAGTCCATCTCCACATCCAAGTTCGGGATAAAAAAAAAATTGCGTTCTCGGAAAGAATACCCATCTTGCAAGCCACGTACCAGATACAAATTAGTTTTCAAAGATCACCTAACTAAAGAAGGAACAGAGAGATAACTTACCATAATAGATTGGGACTGTCCATCGGCGAATCTCCGTCTGCGGAGTCCACCAAACATACTCATATCTGTCTCTCAGTAGATCCCTACGTGAGAAGAAGCAAGCGAACGTCGTGCCATGAACAGGAATATAGATGGTAGACCAGGTAGCTTTCTTGATTTAGCAGATCTGTAGCATGGACAGCGTGTTCCATCCCGTATCTGGCTTGAACTTTGAGACCGTGTGTCATTGGATCTTCTTTCCTGTTTTTGACCTGGATCACAATGCATGATAGCCTGTTGTCGTCGGGCAATGCAATTGGGATTATGGTATCATACTATGCCGTCCCTGGTGATGAGAAGACTGCCTGGCCCATTGTCCAAGCTCTTCCAAGCATTGGTCCGGACACGTTCATCCATGTGAGAGAAAGGACATCACTTCTGTAGTTCGGGATTCCCGAGTAACAGTAACACAGGTTCAAAGTGAAACACTACAAAGACTGGGAGCTGGCAGTGAGATAGGCGATTTGTAATCGGGTAGACGGGCCAACAAAAGCATGCATCAATCCAAGTAATACCCACCAAAGTATCATTCGATCCAGCGTTGAAGGTCATCAACCATGATTGGATTATCAGTCGTGACTGCTGCCTCTTCTATTGCATCTGTGATTCATTCCATTCTTACTGTGACCTGGTCCATCCCTTCGATCTTGATTTCGGACATTGAACTTGACTCAGCTCAAATTGTGACGGGATAGGTTGGACGCTCTCAATATGATGTTCTGATGCTCGCCTGATATTGGAGGCAATCTTATTGGCACATGGAACCAGTGACGATGATCATAGCGTCCTGCATGTTATACATACATTCTGTAATAGAAGCTTGTTTGTAACATAAAGCACGTCACGAAACCGGTATAGTATGCATGCCATCATGTGCTAGATGGACCCTCGCAGCGGGCCTAGCCCGGTTGCTCCAACGACTCAAGCTGTCGATAGTATAGATAAGGTCACGCATTTTTGCGGTAATTATTTCTGGACATAGTGGCAGGATGCCATCGGTTTGTTGGTGACTCTGGGAACGGCAGTTACGTGGTTTAGAAATAGCTGTCAGCAGCGCTATCTCTACATCGGTGTTGATGGCAATACGTCTCAAGAGTTGGGCGGTTGACTCTGTAGGTCTAGGACTGACAGGACGTGTATGGCGAGCACGAACGGGAAACATGTTTTATGGTGTTTATGATGGCCTGTATGTCGTATCGAATGAGCAGGAGATGTTGGTTGAGTTCAAATTAGATAACGTACCACGAGCACAGCGAATAGAGCGAAGGTGACTATCGCTGAAGGAAATTGCAACTGACGAGGTGAATGGCAAGAGAAGACAAAGGTCAAAGTAAGGAAGATACAAATTCAACTAAAAGACGTTGAAAGTGGTGTAATCCTCGATGTAACATGAGGGCGAGCCGGCGTTGCAAAGATTTGAGGCAGCGAAGTGGAGTATTGGCTTTTTCAGGCCAGAAAATGACATTGGGGGTTTTTTTCGCTGTCAGTGGGAAGTGAAATCAAAGCCTTCAGTTGGCAGCGTATAGAAGATAGGTTCGGTCTTCTTCTCAAAATCAGGCATAGGCTCCTTGTTAAGGTTCCACCAAATGTCTGTTTCCATGATCACGGACACCTTTTGCAAGTTCAGTCCACAAAAGGCTCCTCAATATTCATAATGAGAATCCAGTCGAGTCAATCAACGCGAGATTTTCGTGGCTCGCGAGCCTACATATCAACGAGTCGAACCGACCAAGTATAAGAAGACAATGGCGATAAGTCGGCAGGTTGATCATGCAGTGTGTAGAGCTGTGAAGGAAGGGGATATAGTAATATGGTATAATAAGACCCAGTGCCTATCAGATACACATTAGTTTTCAACGATCATATAAACAAGGAAAGAACAGGGAGATAATTTACCATGATATGCCTGAAGAAACTGGGATAATGATATCATAATATCCCATCCCTGGCATGAGAAAATTCTCTGACCGCTTGCCCAAGCTCTTCGAGCACTGTTTCGGACCCAGGTTCATCCAAACGAGAAGAATAATTACCGGGAGAATGCCTGGAATGATTGAGGCTAGGAAAATGGTGCAGTTTGCGTTTTGTCGAATGAGAACAACAGAATGAGGGACGCAACCGTTTTCACACCCCCAGCATCAATCGAGCCTACAATGCATCCTCCCAGAAGCTGTCGATCAGAGGTCTTGCCAGCATGCTAACTTTCACGAATCGCTGTAATGAGACCATGTCCTTCCATATTGGTGTCTTTTTGTCGGACAGAGGAAAGGCCCAAACAAGGTTTTTCCTTCGTCGTGAATGGATGCCCGCTTAGTATCGTGACGAGGTTTGCAACATCTGCTCATCAGTTGCTCATCGGCGTTCCGGAGAGCATCAATGCGCCTCTCTACTCAACTAAAATGCCAAATTCGTAGAATGTTATCTTTGCTTATGACATTGCAATCGGCCATCCATATGCGATCTTCGAAGGGGTCGTCCAAACGAGAAAAAAACGTCCGGGATGCGCCAGTAATATACGTAGTAGATCATACCGCTTTGCTGAGTGGGATTCGCTGTCACCATTCGCATGGCTGCTACGTCGGGATCTCCGTGTACCTATGGTCATTCCGCCAAGGCAGGGTTCGCCTGAGACAATTGGCAGAAAAGTCGGACATGGGGGACGAGCGGTATAGGGAAAGGCATATCTGGCAGCAGCCAGAAGCGTAGGTTGGGGCGTAGGAAGTAAAACCCCTGTCAACTTTCTCCATCAGTTAGTCCTTTGGACACCTCGGAGAATGGCATTTCGAAAATCGGTGGGAAGTGGTTTCTGGATTCGCCGACAATTTTCGGACTAGTTGAAAGGCAAATTGTTCTCGGTTTGCGTCTGAATTCCGGACAATAGACCGCTGCGCCAAAAACGAGGTCTCCGTCGATAAGAGTGTGTGGTTGGTGCACTTATTATGATGTGGGCAGCTCATGGAGATCTCCGATGATTGGGAGTGTTGGTGGACCTGTGTGATGTCAGAAAACGATTCATCTCAGCGAGAGACCTTGTCATAGAAGGACTATGCCGGTTGGAAAATGTTTGTCTCGGCTGCCAGAATTCAGCACGAGGCATTCCTTGGTATGATATAGTTAGGCAACTGGATTGGGTTGTAGAGCCTTGAAATGGGGCGTAGCGTCGATATAACATCGTAGCATTGGGCTCCTATCACATCCATATTAGCCTGCTTGTCTTTGGAGTAAAAACAAACATGCAAGGGACCGGGGAAGGTTACCATAATATAAAAAGACAATGGAGAACCTTCAAGAACCATGTTCCTTCAGCTGGACGGCGCCTGGGAGGAATCTGCAGGATATAACTTCTTTCGTATCCGCATATATGAGGATTGTTGACGGTGTTGTCGCGTGCAATAACACGTCTCCCGGTCGCGTGACCGTCTTTTCATTGGTCGTAATTGCAAACTAAAACTACAGGCCATCCCGTTGATAATATGCTGGCGTTGAAGTAAGGAAAAGCTGTGAGGGACCGATATTGGTTGTATGCTGTGATATCGCCATCCCCAAGGCCCAAAATGGTCGTCAAGAATAGGTTTTCTAGAATCAACAATATGTTAGAATCTTCGTAATGCTTGAGATAGTACATAGACTTGATAACGTACGTCAATTGTATCGATCTCGTATATCGGAGGAAAGCGATCCCGGTGTTGATATATAGTTTCATACTTGGACCACAAGCAGACATGAAGTTTGAGGTATTGAGGTGTCGAGAGAAACACAGCCAGATAGTTCATTGAGCGATATCTGGACCATCTGTTCGATTCCTCAGTTCTTTGTACGCGCTTGCCAGAGAACGGAGGAGGCCATCTGCTCCCTCAAAGTCGAGGAGAATGAATGGTTGCAATTCCATTAGCATTGGTCTCATATGTTGGGCCTGGGGTAATGGTTCTTGGAACACGTATGTTGTTTGTGTGTAGTAGGGTCCATTTGTCGTTCATACTCTGCGATACCGCCGGGCACGACGGTGCACCAATGCTACCAAGGATCACTCGACGAAGGATATTTGTGTGGTTGATATAGGCATATTATGGCCATCTTTCCGTCTGGAAGGTCTCTGCAGATCGTTCGCCATGTTGAAAGAATCCGATATTGTGTTCGTGTTTCAAAAGTCCCTTCTGGGACTGTATAATGTCTCCTCTGAAGCTGAGTCAATCTCATTGGGATTTCTGTTGCCTTCTTGGTAGGCAGCTGTTCTTTCCTCGGGGATGGATTAAAAAGAAAAAAGAGCTTGACGAAACCCGTTATGGACTCCGCCATCATGGCTTGCGAGTTATACCACTCAAAATGAGAGCAATGTTGTAGCACTGACAACGTTCGACTGTGAAATGCCCGCGGCAATTGAACATTCGAATTTAGTCGTTATTGCCTCTCTGTCTTGTTGTCCATATCGACTTGTGCAGCAACCGAAGCCGCAGAAGCCTTCATTCTGAGACCAGCTTAGACCAAGCGGTTCCAGTTGGGTCGTATAACTAATGTTTCGGTGGCAGAAGAGAGTTGAGAGACTGCTAGACTTTTAGCACGGTATGTTTTTGAATTGGCTCGACGGTTTACTCACAGGATTCTCATGTCAGAGACGACAAGATAAGTATATCTCAATAACATACGATATACTGAAGGCCCCCATAGATCAATAGTATGCATGCCAGTTGGTACTAGACAAAAAAAGAGAGGACTTTGCCATTCCCAGGTTATCAGGAGTTAACAGACAAGAAAAGAGAAGTCTTTTCAAGAAAGAAATGAGGGAGGTCGCCAGCGAACATTTATATCCTCTCTCACCAGCCCAAGATGTTCCAACGAGCCAATCATGGAGTGTATATATTCAAACAAAAGTCTTTGGGGGAGATGACCTGACTGTCGGGCAATGGGCCAACGCCCGCCAAAAAAAAAAACTTTTTGTATCACCTAAATGGAGGTCGGACAAAGAATGGCATTGTTATCAGTTACTTTGTCTGGCGGTGTCTGGATTTGGTACCGCGCAGGGCGCAGGTTACCTTGGTGTCATGATGTTCTACGTATCCCAGTCTGAAGCTTTGCCCCGACTGTCTGTATTTATGATATACCATTGACTCGTGGTTTGATCAGAAGCTTTCCGGATGCTGCTCGGAATACCTACAAATATTACCCTCAGTTATCGCCATCTAATTATTACATATTTCATTCAATAATATCTGACAAAGAAACAGAAATCCATCAATTCCTAGCACTAAGCTCCACGGCATTCCACTTCTCCAGCCTCTCATCATCCCACAGCACATACCCCCATTTCCACTCCCTCCTATTCATAGTTGGATACGAACTATAATGCCCAATACCATTTCTGAGCCACAAATCCGGATGAATTTGTCCCTCCGAGCCCGCCCAATGCCTAATCCAGCATTTGTTCGGTCTCTCCAGCACATCCACCGTGTTGAGGAATCGAGCAAGATCGGCACGCTCGTATTTATCGGCTGGTGAGACCAGAGGTAATTTCTGTTCGTCGTTGAGGCCGGTGACTTCCCACAGTTTTGTGGTGAAGACGCTACGGAGGTTGTTGGAGACGGCGATGTGTCGCTCTTCGTAGGGTTGTTGCAGGATTTTGTAGAGAAAATAGGGGCCTATTTCGATCATGGAGTAGCGGAAGGTTATTGCTAGGGACCACGGATCTCCTGTAGCATATCAGCCACGTATCTAGTCAATGAATCTTGATGGGTGTTACATACCGCGCAGTTCATAAACTGTGTGCATCGGCGTTCCCAACGGCAATGTCCCAATCGGTGCATCATCCAGCATATCTGAGGAAGGCACAGCATCGTCATCCTCCGCAGAATTACCGGGCCTGTATCCATTGATAAGCGCCGTCGTAATCTCCTGGAAAACCTGAATGTATTTCGACATGAAATAATCCAGAAGTGACCCCACCTCCTCAATCTCCCAAGGCGGCATTGTGCCCCATATCAGCCTCCATGCCTGTTCAAGCGTAAATGTGCGGTCTGTCCACTCATTCTCAGACGGCCGTTCCAATCCCGCCGAGAAAGGAGATGGGATCGAAGAAGAGGAAGAGGAAGAAAAATGACGACCATACTCCGGCTGCCCGAAAATATGACACCACGTCTGAAGTCTATAAAAAGCGCGAAAGAACCTCGCTCGCTCCGTATGCGAGAGTATAATCGGTGACTGCCATTTCCGTGCCTTGTGATCCCACCACGGCGGTGCTGGAAGGGTAGTCGCATAATCCGCCATAAAGTAAATAGCTGATTCATGCATTTTCATCATCCTCATGATCTCGTCGGTGGTGAAAGAGTCTGCCCTGAATCTAGTTTTGCTTTCTTTTGCTCCCCGACGTCGAAAATCTAGTAAATTAATGATTTGGTCGCGGTTGCGGATGTCCTCTGCGATCACGCCCTCGGAGCGCATTGCCACGACGGCTTCGGTGATGTCGACTTCGTCATTGTGTTGGCGACGGAGGAGGTCGAATAGGACTTGAGTGCGGAATTGTGTGTATGTTTGGAAGTATTTGGTTGATGCGCGGGTTAAGGCGTGGATGGATTGGAGGTTGGGGAGTTGCTGGAGGATGCATAGTTTTAGTTCGACTGGCAGGCCGTCTAGGGTGTTTATTGCCTGGATGATCATATCTGATTAGCAATGACCGATAAACGATAATAAATTGACAAATATACCCTACCATTGCGTCTAGAAACAGTTCTACGTCAAGGTTTGAATGTGTCAGTCTTCACATTGAGCTGGTAGTCGCTATCTGCATCCCCTCGCCAGCAGCTCTCAGATAGCAGATAGCCCTAACTTTCCGAATCGGGCGACCAATCTGGCTATCAACTCATTCAAACTCCTTACTAGTCGAGTTGAAAGCGAGAAAAATGCATCTGGGCAATTGCAAATTTGTCAATAACAACATGAAGCGAAGAAACAATAAAAGATAAGAGTGCGGGGAAGGTATAACAAATCCGAGTCTCTTAAAACCTGCGGACAACCAACGGACCAAGGCAGCAAGGCAGCAACTTTAGCAGATGAATTATCCCGGACCCCGGTTTTGGCCCTTTCAGCCCCTCACTTCTCTTCAGAATGGATTTAAGGATTTCTTGAGATAGGACATATGATCAAGATTATAATTTTTGTTTGTGCTCTGAGTATTTAATCTGTAGGCTAGTAGCCAGCCAGATCAATCCTATCAGTATTAAGCCATAACAGAGCCTATATTCTACCGTGAAGGACTCTGGACATATTTCAAGGTCCCAACTGCGTTCTAGTGTTTAAATCACTCCTTCGAATGAGAGCAGACGGAGATGAAGCTTGGTACTGAGAAACTCCGACTCCGAGATGCGGTGGGCTGTACATTCTTAGCCGGAAGCCACATAAACCCTCGATATGCGCTAATTGCAGATCTAATGTATCTGTATATTCATATAATTCCATTTGAACCATTTATCTAAAACCTGAGCTCTATGAGGCTGAAAGAACCTATCACCAGACGTAGAGTCCAAGAACTAGCTCACACCTGACTAAAAACACCCGAATACGCCTCCGCCACCTCCTCCGGCAACGGCCCATCCTCAACAATATCCATATTCTGCTGTAGCTGTTCAACCTTTGAAGCACCCAGGACAATAGCATCACCATACTTGACATCCAGAATGCTGTGGTAGGCCACCCATCGAAGAGCAGCGGCGTGGCCGGAGATGCCGTGTTTAGAGGCGATTTCGACCGCAGCGTCGACGGCGGATATGACGGAGGGTCGGAGATACCATCTTGTGTAGAGTTTGCCGATGGGGAGCTTTTTTGTCTCTCTTAGGATTTGGTATATCAGATATGGGAACGTTGGGATAGAACATACCGTAGTATCATACCGATTCCCAGGCCCAGTTTTCGTTCTATGGTTTCCCGAAAACATACCCCCCGCCGCAGGACTGAACGCATAAAATGCAATCCCATACTTCCTCAAAACCGGCACAAGATCCTTCTCCGCCGCTCTAGCAATCGCATTATAATGCCCCTGATACACACTCGGCTTTACATACCCCTTCTCCTCGCAAATTTTGACCACCTTCTCAATCTCTTCGGGGGAATGATTCGAGAGCCCGAATCGGCGGAATTTGCCTTCGAGGTACGCTTTGTTCATGGCTTCGCATGTCTCTTCGAAGGGCGTTGAGCGGTCTGGGTCGTGTAGGTATTCAATGTCGACTTGAGGTATTTGCAAGGCTGTTAGGCTGTCCATGATGTTCGAGGCGATTTTTTCGCGTGTATGTGGCTGGTCGCCGCGGGGCATAACCTTGGTGCTAACTGCAAACGAGGGTGTGTTGGTTTCATCGTAGGATTTTAAGGCTGCGCCGATGATGGGTTCTGCCGTGAAAGGCGCATGGGGAGGGTAGTTTCGTGCGCTATCGAGACTGGTGTAGCCGCGAGCGAAGAAGGCGTCGAAGAGCTCTTTGACGGCTTCCGGGGTGCCGTATCGGGCCATGGGGTCTTTGGATGTGTCGCCTACCTTGAACTGTTATTAGCTAGGATATCAGGGAACTTGAGGAGAGAACGGTACATTTGCCAGGCCCAGGACGAGCTGTGGCGCTTCTGTGGACGGCATTTTGGCTGCGATGTCGTTGATCTGAATCGATATCCGAGATGAAAATAAATATGCTGAAGCTTGACTGGACTAAATAAATAGACAAAGTACCCCTCTATCCATCAGCCAATTGGATACTTAGGTACTCAGGCAACATTCTTTGTTGAGTGTTGTGCAAGGTCCAATTGAAGCGCCTACCTCTGCAGCAACAGACAGTTACACCAATCGGTCAGCGCGTCGTAGGTCGATCAATGGGATGGAAATAAGCGGATCATCCGTTCGGTCTAATATTTGAATGACGTCAAAAACCTAGTCAAGCATGATACTCTCTCAATAAGGGGCATATTTTCGGAGCTGGCATGGTCAAATAGGATGGCTTAGGGCTAGGGCTAGATTTCCTTGCCCTAAACTCAACCTTGGAATGCAACACGACAGACGCAATAGTCACGCGTAGAAGCAGTTCCAAATTAATATAGTTCTGGTGACCTGGGTAAGCAATGCTACCTTATACAAACCTCCTATGAAGGAACTACAATACCAGAACATTTCTGTATTAATTTTAAGGCAAGCATCGTGCTTTGGATTTCTATCTCGCTCTTTTGAATCATATATTTGATATGCCGTCACCTAAATGTATGCTCTAGCTATACAATATAAAACATGATTAATAGACCAGCCTCACCGAGGTGACGGAGTGCAGGATTTCAATACAATGCGGATTCGTATTGATCAATCGGACTTGACGTACAAATTACGACAGTTCAGCGTACAGAAGATGAGTCTTTGCGAATCCTTCTGCAGATTCCGAGTATGCTCTATATTCGACAAGTTTTACGCCTGAGACATCTTAATCCTAATCTGTAGTATTTGGAGGGATTCCTATTCTTTCTCTCCTGTTTTTAACGAATTCGTTTCGCAAAAACGGGAAAAACGACTCTTCATTCTCCAAATCGATGGAGGCTCACGATTGTGCCAGGTGATGTTTTTATATCTTCGGTCCCACGCCGACACTAAGGGTTGCCAATATCCTGCCTCTAATTCATTCTGAGAGGAGAGGTTCATTTCGCTGACTCATTCAGCCAGCTGTAGCAAGTTAGTCGCTTTTAGGTGGTATATACAAAGATCGGTCATGTATGGCTGGAAGGACCAGGTAGGTAAAATTGAGATCTATATAAACCCCAGATTCGTATTCCAATCAATTTGCAAGCTCTACTTGGATTCTCATTCCAATATCCAATCAGAAATTGTTGGCAGTTTCCTCAGTCTGCTACGGTCAATAGTCCAGTACTGTCACGGAAGCGGATTTACCAAAATGCGCTCAGCTCTCACTCTCATCTTGAATGCCCAGCTAGTAGTGACTGCTCTAGCAGCCACAGAGTACCATTACCATGCCGGCACTCAAGCCCTGGGCCGACCAACAACGCTGAGACCAGTAACTTTCAGCGGCATTGCAATCGGTACCACAGAACTCAACAAAACAGCCAAACCAGGTACTCTCCACTCCCTTACGGATGGCCATCATTTCTTCCACGGAGGCTGGTATCTCTCCAACTCGTCCTCTTCTGGGCCTGTTTGGGAATATCTTCTAATCCGGAGAAATCACGGTCTACATCGAACACAAGAGTGCGCCGTAGATTCAAGGTGCCTTTGCCGACTTTGTGGATACCCTCGAGGACTTGCCGTTCACAGTCCAGGAAGTGAGCTGGGTTACGAGTGGGGTGGGTGAGATGATTATGGATATATTTGATGATGGGGCGTTTGTGACTTCTTCGACATCGCTGATTGGGGATTTAGTGGATATCTTTTGCACTGCGTTGGAGATTTTTGCTTAAATCATCTTATAATTTTAGATCGGACCAGCTACATAGCTTCAGGGCTCCTACGAAAAACTTGCCAATCCGTCTATGAATGATTAACGATTAATATTAGTCGTTATATCACCTACATACAATACATAGCTTCCTTCTTTCTCAGAAAATGGACTTGGGGTTTTAACCTGCGTTCTAACTTTACACATTTTTCCAACTCTTAAAAAATTAAGGCCATCTCTCATACTGTACTTGTAACCAAAGAGATAATCATCTTAAATGTGATATTAAATAACACCCGTAATCGATATGCCCAGTATTTAGTCAAAGGCAGACATTCAATTAAGTTTACATCAACCTGACTGGCGATTACCGTATCCGGAAGGTGGACGCGACCCTAAATATCTCTCTCCTCACGAGAGCAGTGTCCCACTTCATGATCGGAGACAGGAACGTTTATAATGATGGCAGTACTTCACAAGAGGTTTTGCCAACTATGCTAAAATCCCATCATTTGGGTCCGGAAACAACTTGCTGCACACCTTCCATCGTTCAATCGCTGGCTTTGTGTTATTATTACATCTGAAAACATCCATGTCTTCCGAAAATGGACAAACACACAACAAATTGTCGACCAGCTGGTCAACACTAGTTGCAGAGAAGCAAAAGCAATGCCAGCAAAAAATTCCCGAATCATGGCGCCTATCACCCGAACACTTGTCACTTTTCACTCGTCCTGGCATCGACCTTATAGCCGCTGAGACGTGCCGGAAATCAGGAATCATGTCGGAGTTGGAGCTGCAAATCACCGAAAAGTACACGGCTACAGAACTGGTACAGCGGATGGCGACTCGTGAGATCAGCGCTCTGGATACAACGACCGCTTTTTGTAAGAGAGCGGCGATCGCGCAGCAATTAGTGAGTGTGGAGTCTAGCTAATAGAAAGAAACCTGTTGCTAATCAGTAGACATCTTGTCTCACTGAAACGCTTTTCCCGGAAGCGTTGGCTCGTGCCAGATTCTTAGATGAGTATATCGAGCGTACAGGACAGGTTATCGGACCTCTTCACGGATTGCCTGTCAGTGTCAAAGACAGCTTTAATATAAAGGGGATACAATCAACCATTGGATATGTTTCGTTTCTGGAACAACCGCCTGCTAGTTCCAACTCTCCCTTGATCGACATGCTGCTGGATCTTGGAGCGGTTCTTTATGTAAAGACAAATATTCCGCAAACAATGATGGTGTGTTATTAGAAATCGATTCTGCTATATGGAAACCTACTAACAGATGAAAAAAATTCAATCAGACCGGAGATTCGGAGAACAACATATTTGGCCGTACCCTGAACCCCAACAACACAGCCGTAACGGCCGGTGGTTCCAGCGGAGGTGAAGGTGCCTTGGTTGCATTTCGGGGTTCTATCCTGGGAGTAGGAACAGACGTCGCCGGATCAATTCGCATACCTGCTCTCTGCTGCGGCGTGTATGGCTTCAAGCCCACTGCTGACCGCATACCATTCGGAGGCCAGACTTCCGGTTCCATAGTGGGACTTCCAGGTCTGATCCCATCCGCTGGGCCCCTAGCCCACAACTTAGAGGACATTAAACTGTTTACACAGATTACACTGAACTCTGAACCGTGGAAGTACGACGTCACTGCATTTAATGTTCCATGGCAGCAATCTGTTGTTTCGAATCAAACGAAATTGACGATTGGTGTTCCTCCCGAGGATTCTTCTTTCCCATTGCATCCTCCAGTTCGAAGGGCTTTGGAGACCGCCATTGAAGCCCTTAAAAGACACGGGCATAAAATAATTCGTCTACCCATTGACGAGAACAGGAGCATCTCTTTCGGAAACCGAATTGCCTTTCAATACTTCACCTATGGACCACATGAAGACAACATTTCGCCAAGCGGCGAACCTCTTGTGACATCTGTAGCAAAGTTCTCTTCGCCCATGTTCACTGGTCCGTTCTTAGTGAATCCGGATGCAGATTTAGCCGACAAGATTACAGGATTACATAACGCAAGGGAGAACTTCGCAGATGCATGGAGAAAGACGTGGGTTGACCACCGTCTTGATGTAGTTTTGGCTCCCGGGTCTCAGAGTACCGCAGTACCGCATGACACTTACGGATGGCCACCTTATACCCTTATATGGAATCTTCTTGATGTGAGTGAGACTAATTTCTGGTTGAGACTTGCTGGTTTAGCCGAGATGAAAACGCTAACACCTGTTGCCTTTCTTAGTATCCTGCATGTATCATTCCGTTTGGGAAAGCGTCAAAAGACTTTGATCCAACGCCAATGAAAGTGGAGGACGATGTGCAGCCATCTTGTAAGTGATGTTGCCACAGCGTTTAGTCTGGTAAATTGCTTATTTTTCTTTAACTTCTCACAGACGACCCGGAGGCTGTCAATGGCCTTCCATGTGCAATCCAGATCATCACCCCAAAATTTCAGGATGAGAAATGTCTGATAGCGGCGGAAATTATTGATCGAGATATTAGGAGATAATATTGTAAGAGGGAGTCAATGAAAGCAATCTATTATTGATTTTGCCGAAATAGTAATCTCAATATTGACCACTAAACTAGCAAATAAGCCCGGTACTATGCACGGCAATCGTCAACTTTAAAGATACATGTCTACACACACTTCGAGGTCTCAAGGGGTTCTAAAGCTGATCAAAAACGTTTGCCCATTCGACTTCTCTTATTAACTAGCGCATCCACGGCAATCAACCACTTCTTCCACATCTGAACGTCCCCCATCGCAAGGATTCGGTTCATGCGTGAGTATATTCGCACGGCTTCATCCTCAGCCTCGCTTTTCACGTCCTACCGGCTGTCAGGACCCCAAACGTTCCACTGGCGGTTATTGATTGTAGGATCCGCTACGTTGTTCTTCCAAAGATTTCCTCCGTTGGCAAATCGGATCCAAGAAATCTCATCTGGATTGAATATATAACGTGTCCATCGCTTTACACAAGATGCGTACGGGATGCCGCAATATTGTTGTACACAATGGGAGTACTCGAACCCTTTCAGCTTTCCCAGCCCTTCGATATAGGTGAAACAAGCAGACGCCAGTGTTTTGGATGACATTATGATCGTTTAGACAAATTTCAGTGTTGAATCGAGTGCAATATCATAACCAGTGAACATGAAAGCACTTGGAAGTTAATTCGGTTGCCGGAGATATGTACTTTGATATCCATATGGGTATACCCTAAGTCGACAAAAAGGATTATACTCCTCAACCAATTCCAAGCATATTGTATCGATGACTGGGAACAATTTTTGTGAGAGAACTATTTTTTTTTTCAGTAATATCTTACAATAACCCTAAAGATTTGAGGCCGTCGATCTGATTGGCCAGAACGCATAATGATAACGACAAAACGAGCTAGAGCCATAAAGGCAGGTTGATGCGCCTCGGCAGTTGCGTCGAGTTGACTTTGCCATGGACGAAACACCTCGGTTTCATCAACTATACTGATAAATGTGCTAGTTTTGGTCTTGATCTGGCTTTCTTTTTCCAAACCAAGTATGTCGACCCGTTCTCGTGCCGGATGCTGGACATGTAAGATAGCCAAGCGCAAATGTGATGGTCAGCGACCACAATGCAAAAACTGCCAGAAACGTGGATCTGAGTGCGAAGGATACGAGCTACGACTTCGCTGGGGATCAGGTATTGCGTCACGTGGGCGTTTCACGGGTGCAGACAGGCCAGTCAATGGGTCTATTCCCCCGCGACCAAAAGGTCGTCGTCGTGATCTGAGTCGAGAGAGGAAGAGGATACAACAGTTGGAGACGGAGCTGGAGGTCCATCATCGGAGCCCATGTGGCTCTATGACTGATTTTCTTCAGACGCCAGAAGACTGGGGTGAATGGATCCCAGCTGTAGAAGGCCCGATGAATGGGTCTCCTACACCGTCATTACGCCAGCAGAATAAGGAACAATTGCTCTTTCACGAATGTAATTAAATTCCTTCCGAGCCATCAGCCCTACATATATTTGTTATAACATGGAATTCTGTCACTGACCCTACCTATCAGTCCTTACTAGAGGAATCAACATTTTGCACGCATCTACCATCCGTGAGATCCCACTCGCTTCGGCCATTCCAGGACTGTGTCAGGAATCTCCAGCTTTGTATAAAATTTGTGTCGCGCTTCAGTGTTACATACAATTTGATCTAGACGGCGATTTTTTGGACTTCTATAATGACGGCCTTATCAAATTCCGATCAGAGTTGTCTACTTCGTCTACGATCGGATTGAGAGAGTCAAATTTAATATCAGGCCTTTTCCTTTGCACGATCGAGGTGAGTCTGTGTTGCTTCATTTTTTTTTGTGGCTTGTTGCTGACTGGAATCGCTGAGCTCCTGCGCGGCGCACCTTGGACTTTGCATCTTGAAGGAATGTATAGAATACGGCAATCCCAGGAATATCGACTGATACAGCACGATTCTGGCTTACGAACACATCTCATTGAAGTCATGGGAGTGATGGATATGCCTGTGTTCGTCATTGGGCGCCGGACGCCTCATCTTGGAGTCTGGCGAAAATACTGTCAGAATTCGCCTGACAACATCAACTCCAACAAATCCAAAGTGGAAGTCGTCAGTGGACTACCCCACTCCCTTCTCGATCTCTTTGCCGGAATCGGGCAAGACATCACCGAAATAGATTTATGGAACTGGCCTGGTCAGAAGGGAAGTACACTGCAGTGCCAGCTATGGGAATCGCACCGACTAGCAGGAATACTCAGTGTTCGAAGATCCCAGAAACGATCTGGAAACATTACTGCTGAGATGCCGCCGTATCAGCGACAGCTGCCGGATACCGAGATATTGGTCTTGCGGATACTTAGCTCTATAGAGGCCATTATAACGGCATATGATACGACGCCAGAAAAATCAGACTTCCTCGTAATAAATGCCACCAACTTTCCCCTGCTTACCGCGGGACTTGAGATTGAAGTTCTACGGAATAACCCAGAATACAAAGATCTCATTCGGGAGTTCTTCTCAGTCTCACAAAAACATTATTTTGCCAATAAGTTTCTTCAGAGGTTATTGGATGACTTGTGGGAAATTGATAACGTTGATTTGGATATAAATGATCTCGCACGCTCTGAAGGGATAGAAACTGCTTTGTTTTGATGTCTGATTAGATATGAACTTGACATGATGAGATCTGCAATTGAGAATATCTGTTCTTAGTTTCCTTCAGCCATGTCATTTTTGACCATCAACCAATATTTTACCACATCACAGTCATCGAAAGGTGACTTTCTAGCACCAGACAGCTCCACCTCCTGCACAACGATGAATCCAAGCTTCTCATAAAACGATGCGCTGCGTTCACTTGTACTTTCCAGAGCGATGCATTGACCTTTTGCATATTGAAGTATCTCTTGCATCACTATTTTGCCCAAACCGCAGGATTGGAGCAATGGGTGAATTGCAATGACCTCAAGATACCATAATTCAGAACGCGTGTACCGTCGTCGTATCATTTCCAAGCCACTATCATGAGCCCCCATCAATTTCTCCAGCCGCTAATAGGACAATAAGAAGTTAAAATTCGGTACCACAGTTTGAAAAGCTTCGAGGCTTCTCACTCACCGAAGAGTCGGTTCCTTTGTCGATTGCAGGGTCAATCCGATCCAGGAGCCAGATCTTACAAGCTAGGACCAGGCGGCTGAAGCTCCATTTTGAATATATCTTCGGAGGAAACAAGATGACCACAGCGCCTGAATCTGAAAGCCCTGGCTCTTGGGCTTCCCTTTCCGTATTCGCAATATGGAAAGTGTCGACGTTGAGAGCGGATATCTGCGACTGAGGTGGCGTATTCTTTGACAGCAGCGTCATCTTTGACCTGATGTCTTGTATAGAAGCCGACTGCAAAACTATGCCCTGGCATAAAGCTCGCTGAATCCGCCGACGCTGCCATTTAGAAGTCTGTGCATCGAGGTGTTCCCATGCGCGGCCGTTGGGTCGGAGCCATCGTATTAATGGATCGCGAGAGAATGATAGACTGACTGTATTTGCAGCAGCTGCAATGCTCTTTTGGTCTGTTCGTATCAGAAATCTGTTCGGTTTCATCAGGGTAGATGGAACATACTATTAGTCACTTTGAAGAGTTCGATTTTAGCCTGAGAGGTGGACATCGTACTTGTCATGTTTGTTTATAGAGATAGGTAATGTTGAAGCTAGGCCTTTGTACACTTGACGGGTGCTATGTATTTCCCTTGTCGAATTCGAGGAGTATCTGCACGGTTTTTTCCATTGATAAACGAGAAGCGACAGACTGATCTTTGATTATCATTGACAACCGGTTGCACTTCCATCACTTCTAGGATGTGAAATTTTAAAACACCAAAGAACACTAAATAACTAAAACTTAAGGTATCCGAGATTGAACTCTCCTATTTCCTATTACGGCAGGTCGACCCACGACTCCTGAAAGCTTCCGATGGCCTGCCGCTCCACAACTGCCGCGAAAGTTTCAGCAACATCATTCGAGGAGTTTGTGCTTATCATTCTGGTCTATTCTTTTGCTTTTCCGGGCAGGTAGACGCAGCCCCCTTATCGGCAATTCCACATTCATATCTTCCCGATACACAAGAATGAAATCATTATCAATATCAAATCCTTGAGTGGGTCTTCCCCGCATTCTCTTATCACGGCGCAACGAGTATCTCTCGTGTGCTACCTCTACACACACCTGAATCCTCTATAAAAATACCAGATTTCCTCGAGTCGCCTACAATGTCTGGTAGCGTGACTTGATCATTACTTATCACATTCCCTGGACTGACCCCAGATAACCGAAGGAACACTATGTCGACTACCATGCAAATTGCCCCAGATCTCGAGGAGACAGACATAGTTCCCGGGACCTTTCTACTGATTCGAGGTGAGCCATTCCCAGATTCCAATTAAATACTTTATCATTGACGTTAAAATCACCCTTTCTCGAAGACGATGAGGATTACGAAGGGCATCGCGAACGAACAATTATGCTGAGCCCCGTGCCCTCGGATGATCCAAACGAGCCTTTGGTATGTGCCGTCTCATAATATCTCAAGCAAAATCTCTATTACTGATCGAACTTAGAATTGGAGCACTACTCGCAAAGTGATCAATTTTACATTGGTGCTAGCAGTTACTTGCCTCATATTCACTGCGTATGTTCACTCAAATTAAAACGTGTGAGAAATTATCTGCTGATTATGGAAACACTCAAGTATTTCTATTCAGGCAATTTTCTGGCAGATGATGGTTGTCGATCTAGGCGTTACCTACACACAACTCAACAACGCCATGTCGGTCAATTTTGTCGGTCTCTCCATGGGATGCGTCCTTTTCATCCCACTGGCTAGAAAGTTTGGACGACGGCCTATTTATCTCGTCTCAACGGCTTTGATGCTGGTTACATCAATCTGGCTGGGCCAGATGAAGAGTTTGAGCGAGCTATACGTGGCCAACCTCCTTCAAGGTCTGGCCGGTGCCACGAATGAATCTCTTGTCCAGATCACTGTATGTTTACCACATTCAATACTCATGGGGTTAGAGTTAACTTCGGACAATGCGGCAGATTGCGGATTTTTTCTTCGTGCATCATCGTGGAGGGGCGAATGGTTTGTACATGACCATGGTAATGATCGGTAGCTTCTTGACTCCCATGGCGGCCGGAACTCAAGCAGTGAATCAAGGTTGGAGATGGTCCTACCACACCATAGCAATTTTTACGGGGGTATTATTTCTACTCTTTGTTGTTGCATATGAGGAAACGAAGTTCTCCAAGGTAGTCAATGGTATTGAGACTCCCGATGAAACCACCGACAATGGGAAGTCATCGGCTCAAGACGGGCCCAAGCACAATCCAGTCAACGATTCCGGGACTATGAAGAGCGAAAATCAAGTTTCACTTGGCCCGTCAACAAGACATCGCGAGTTGGACTATACCCGCCCAATGAATTCATGGCGGACAAGGCTAGCACTTTCTACCACAACCCCCGAATCTATATGGCCTCACTATTACCGACCGTTTTATATCCTGTTTTGTTTTCCCACTGTTTTGTTCACAGGATTACAGTACGCCAGCGGCGTCGTCTGGCTTACCATAATAGTTAGCGTTCAGGCGCAAGTCTTTCCATTACCTCCGTATGAGTTCAATTCTGCACAAGTCGGCTATCTAAGCATTGGGCCGTTTGTTGGCAACCTTCTTGGAGCATTTTACGGTGGCTATCTGGGAGACAGGTCCATCCTGTATTTTGCGCGACGAAATAAAGGGTATTTCGAGCCCGAGATGAGACTTTATAACCTGCACTTCCCAGCTCTGTGCCTGTGTGGTGGTCTTATTATGTTTGGAGTGACCCTTTCTCGTGTACGTTGAGGAAAATGAAGATTTTTTTGGTTGTCTTCATTAAGTCTGACTCGTGTTAGGGCATGCATTGGATTTTGCCAGTTGTTGGCGGTGGGTTGTTCGGATTCGGCCTTGGAGGTATTGGCGACGCATCTTTGACCTTGGTGATTGATAGCTACCCTGATGTGAGTGATTCCACCTGAAACTTTTCTTTCCCGTCCCACGTTCCTTACGAACTTGTTTCTCCCCGAAGATTGTCGGCGATGCATTCACGGGAATTGCTTTCCTCCGGAATGCTATTAGTGTCGGAATCCCTTTCGCCATACATCCATGGATGGAACGTGATGGAATTTCCAACATGTTCATCGCCTGTGGATTCATCAGTCTGGCAATAACCAGCTTGTGCATTCCCATGGTCTTCTGGGGCAAGGCTTCACGGCGAAAACTAGCTCCACTTTATCGAGTGATGGCTAGGAAAGAACTCTAAGTAGCCCAGCACGCAGCCACGCCGTCAAAAAGGTTCATATGATTCTGAACAGGAGGGAGTATCGAATATTTTCTTTCTTTTGTCGTAACGGGAAAGAATTTGACAAACGTGGTCCGCAAGGATAAACCTATTGTGTACTTCTTAATTCTACACTTCCCATCAGTTGAAATTATATCATTCTTCTATCATCCAGCTATGTAGGGAAGCATACATTTTATACGCTATAGATCTGTGAAATATCTTTATACTGAAGGCGGCCTTCTGATGATCATACAGTTTAAACAAGATAGTGTAACTTGATCACCTATCTCAAAGCACCGTCATATCCCCGGCTTCACCCCTTCAAAATTCGTCAAATAATACGCATCAATAATAATCCTCGTCCCCAAACGGGTCATGACGCCAATACAAACCAGGCCATTCAGTCAGTTATACTTTTCCCGCCCAGACTCAATGCGCAAGTGCGAGAAAAATTTCACGTCGTTTTAGGTAACGGTATGCTTGGGCCGAATAGTTGGATCATCCGCTACTTGCTTTGCGCATTCTGTGCCGGGGCCGGGCGATATAGGCCGTGGGCGCGGATGTATAGATATGTCCCATTGTATGTTTTCGTAGTGTACCTAGGTGGGTTGTCTACCTAGGTAAAGTCATGGACTTTTCATCATATCTTAGCCAAAGAACGAGCCAATTACTTACAACGCGAAATCAAAAGAGGTAATGTACGGGAGGTAGTAACATGCGTGCAAAGTAATATATGAAGATAACCTTATACAATGGATTTCTTATAGATACCAGAAAATCACGTTATAGAGGGCATAGCTTGCTAGAAAGTGGATTCTCCATCTGCGACTGCGGATCACAACGAATAGCACATCTCCGCCTCAGATACTAGTTGGTCATTTTACAGACCATCTGCGTTTCGCGCCTACGGTGTCTTTCTTCATTGGCTACATCGTTTGAGATTCAACATGTGACTGGCTCAAGTAAGCTGATACTCAAAAGCATTCATATCTCGATATTCTCGTTGTACGTCACAGGAACAAGTCGGTTCTCCCTGTCAATTGTTTAATGCGTACATCGTGATAATCTGGACTCAATTCAAAAGCAAACAAATAACTAGTTACGTAACGAGCATATCCTGGTCTTCTCCAGCATGTACAAGAAACATTGAAAACAAGACGTCTTCCGATGCTTCTCCAATACGTCCTCCCCATCTTCCACAAACATCATATAAATCTTACGTCAGAAACGACGGCCATTTCGAGTTCGCAGTGGACCTTTAAGCCTAGTACTGAGGAAGGCAGTAGTCGGGATCCTCGCTTTGAGTGCCACCACAGCCGTAGGTGCAGTACCCTTGGTAGGCAATTTCACCGCCGGAGAGGCAGTTGAAGATGCTGTTGCGTACATGAGCGTCGTCGGTGCTCTTGCCTGCGCCAGTGAGGACGGCAACAATGTGGTCATGATAGTTTCCTGTAACAATGAGACAAAGATGTGTTAGCAGAGCAAAGCTCACTGATGGATTATGGTATTCTTTGTGGAGCAATGCAAGACTCACCCTTGTTCAAGAGAGACGTGCCACAGTAGACACCACCCCGGTTGCAGGAATCGGCAGAGACCGCCATGGCGGCAGAGAGGAAAGCGATGATGCTGATGACCTTCATTTTGCGTAGATTTGATGAAAAGTGAGTTGATAAAATGGTTTAATGAGCTGAGGAAACTGTTGCTTTCGCTTGTTGCTAAGAGATGTTGTGTTGATGCAGAAAATATTGCTTCCAAGGGGAGGATGCATCCTGCAATTTATATCCATCTCGACCAGCAAGCCTCTGGTTTTGCCTCCGTAGATTCTACATATGACGTCCAAGTACATACCATCTTACTCCCAGCTTGTTTCTATTTTCAGCATCTTGATTGACGATGAGGCATGTATTCTGATAATGCTCCCCAACTTAGCGCTTGGCAATGTCGTGGGGGCCAACAAACTGACCAGGGATTGAATCGTGAATTCGTATAATCAACTACGCCCCCATGTGGTGATTGCATTCCGGATATGAAGAATGATTGACGTTGTCATGGTTGACTGGTGTTGATCATGGTTGAAAGACCTGAGCTCGTCAAAACAGTAAATTCGTCGGGGATGACCTACTACTACAACTACCACTCAAGGGTATTCTCAAGCTACATATTACTTTTTGTAAGTTATCAAGAGAACGTAGACTCAATTATGAAGTAAAAAATCTGCTACAAATCCTAAATAAACACGTACTTCGTGGACAGTACCGCATTCTCAGCAACTTTTGATCAGGGGGACTCTCGTATGAATGACATCAAGTCAACCAACCCTTAATTCTTAATACGCTAAATATTTGTGACAAAAGCCAAGGAAAAGAATGTCATGCATTTCTAAATACTAATAGAAAAGGGAAGTGATGAAACGAGATGACAGTTATCATTGTCCGCTGCGGCTCACGATCAGCTTTAGTATCTAGTTTGATGTCATAGTGTTGGTATCTAAAGGGTAAACAGATTGGCTCATATGTTATACAAGTTTTGGATGCGCTTAGTTAGATTTGTCTTGTCTGTCTATCTATGTAGCTGAGGTGGCCATCAGCCCCCTCGCTTATGTTAGTTGATTAGAGTTAGTGATATTGATCAGCAGTGTCCAACTGGGTAAATATGTAGAAGATCGTCTAGGTCGCTGATTCCCATGTGCCCATGTCATGTCTATTCTTTTTATATCTATATGGGGTTCTGCATGACTTTAGACTCACTTAAGGCAGTGAAACGGACGATCAATTCTCTAACTTCCCTAACCAGTAGAGCTAGGACTATCGACAACAACTGATATCAAGAAAATAGCAGTCATATAACTATGAGTTACGCCTATGTACATGTTACATAATCATTTTTTAACGACTAAGGTAGGCCGGATCGTAAGGCGCTGCATCCTCGATTCTCTCAGCTTTTGGACCAGCTGCGGGCCAACATCCTGCAACAGCTTGTAAAGAGGATCGTTGCCGAAAACGTCCCTATTCCCTTCCCACAGAAAGCCGTCAGACGTATGATTCCAGCGAAAGGTTGGCCACTGTATGCCTGCACTCTCGGGCTCCCATCGCTGCTGAACTTTGATCTCATTCCCCTCGTGCCAAAATTCATCGGGCTGGGCTTCGACAATGAGAAGTATTTCATCAATGCCATAATACCAATGAAACAACTCTCCTAAAGCTCCAGGATCCTTCATTATCAGTGCGCTGGGCACAGCAAGACGCCGGAAAGCCGGGGCGAAACAAGACAGGTTTTTGTTCTCAAGATCCGGCTCAAACATACGATCAAATGGCTCAACGTGAAAATCATGCCATTGGTCTTCGGAAACATACAGCGTATCACGCTCTGGGTCAAATGAGCGGACCAGGACTAGAGTCTGCTTTTCTCTGCTGAAGCGAATTGAAAGATCCTGGTCATGGATCCATGGCAAGACAGATCTGCGGGCTTCCTGATTGACGTAGAACAGGGGGACGTCGACTTTCAGGGGGGTCAGGCGACTACAATGGAACTCCAGACACCAGTTATGGTCATCGTTGTTGGGATCGTAGTCTGGATCAGCTTCTGTTAGATGTCGTGGCCCCCAGTATCCTTTTTCGTAGAAATATAATGGTTGGCTGATTGGTGGAGGAAGTGCCTCATGCCATATTTGAAGCCGAAGCTCTGTAGGAAGGAGTGAGAAGAGGGGAAACCGAGTCATTGCC